>JAUKPS010100155.1:0-166925 GCA_032273165.1 Chlorellidium tetrabotrys | reverse complement strand
ATTGTTGCGATTTCCCGCAGCGCCTCAAGTTCAGCCAGCACGGCGCGCATCGGGTCACGAACCCTGTAAGGCATTGGATACCCCCGCGCCGCGTCCCACATTTCAATCGCCTTGAACATTGCCACCGCCTTGGCGAGTTTGGCTTCGGCTGTCTCAGCACGGTGCAAAGACCTTAAATTATCAGCAGCAGCACCAAGCAAACCCAATGTAGCATCCCGCTCACGCTCCAACTGTTCGATGCGGTCTTTGGCTTCACGGCAAGCAACTGCCTGCGGGTGATCGTCGCCTCTGCCGGGTTTGCTGTATTGTTCGAGACGCTTGATCAGATCATCCATAGAAGCGGCCCTCCGCGTCTTCTTCCTCATCGAAGGTCAGCCAATGGCGCAGCCGAAATTCGATGCGGTTGACGGCATGGGGGAACAGGCCACGACTGGAATTCAGGGACCAGCCTGCTTCAAAAACTTCCCCAGTTTCCGAAAAGACTTCGCACAAGTCCCAATCCATGCCTTCGTCGTGCGCCCAATCCCGATACAGGCTGTTCCACAATTCGCGGCAGTCTGGATGGCCTTTGCCGGTGTAAAAGTCGCCATCCCACCGACCGGCAATTCTCAAGTAATTTGCCCCAGCCGCAATGGTGGACCGGCAATAGTCGCAGCGGTGCGGCTTGCGGGCCGTGTGCGCCGTGACGCACTGAAAACTGCTCACTCTTTCATCTCCCAATATCCGGCCAGAACCTGATCTGGCTTTTCCACCCCATCCATCACGCTGACGCGCAGGTCTTCATTCAAAACCCGGTTGCACATCGTTCGCACTTTTTCGCTTTTCAGCCCAAGCCACCTTCCGGCTTCTGCCGCCCCAAGCGTCATGCGCAGGCGCAGCACCCGGAGCAGGGCTTCGTCGTCCTTGCGCCCCTTCCAGATGCCGCCGCTCATTTCTTTTCCGCCCGTTCGATTTCCCGCCGCATCCCCGGTGAAAGGCTTTCCCACTGGTCGCGTGTCCACCCCAAGGATGGCGGCGGGTCTTCAGAAGGGGGCGGGGCTTTGTAAGAGAAGAAGCTTTGGCTCATGGTCGTTACCTCAAGTTGACGTAACGTCATGTATAGGGCGTCACGCCCTAATGCTCAAGATGAAAAGCGCAAAACTGGTGCCTGATTTAGTGCCTGATGCCGCCTGCGGCCCTGCCTGCCGGTCGTGCCTGTTCTGGGGCCTATCTCTTTGACGGGGCGGGGTGATCTGGCCCGGCACTGGTGCCTGATGCGCGTGCTCGCCAGACGCGCGGTGCGCTCTATGCGCGATGCGCTAAACGCTTGAAGTGTCGGGAAATAAGGGGAAATTGAGGGGGCAGGCGCTTTTGCCTAGCGGATTTCAAGACCGCCGCAATCGACCGCTCTGCCACACTTACATTTTTACTTTATTTCAATGAACTATTTTGCCGTCCCAGTGGAATTCGAATCCACCTGTTCTTCCCGAGTGACAGTCGGGTGGCCACACCTAGCAGCCCCTGAGACGTTTATCTATTTTGTTGATGCGATAGAGGATTTCGAAACCTCGACCTAGTGGTTAACAGCCACTTGCTCTGCCTCTGAGCTATATCGCAATTTAAGTATTAATATCTTACAAAACAGGACTACCACGATTACCTGTATTCTCAACCACTTACGGGCCGTATTTTTTATTTTAGCGCATGGATTAAACTATTGTAACGCTGTGGAGATAACCAGAATCGAACTGGTGCACTTCGGGCTTCAACCGAAAGCTCTACGCATCTGAGCTATATCTCCAATTATTTTATTTTTCTAACTTCTTATGTTTTCCTTTTCTAGAATACTTCTTTCTATTCTTGAAAATCTGTTTCTGTGAAGCTATCCAAATTTCTTGTATTGTTATTTCTATCTTTTTCATAATATAAGTTCTAAGTTCCCCTGGGCGGATTCGAACCGCCGACCCCATGATTAAAAGTCACGTGCATCTACCGACTGAGCTACAAGGGAGTATTAAGTTTTGTCTTTCTCCCTTGTGCTTTCCTGAACAAGAGAGTTATAATTTATATTTTGTTTTCATTTCTTAAATTAAGTTAAAATAAAAAAGGCTTCTTAGTTTTATCTAGGAAGCCTTTTAGGTATATTTTGGTTGTTTTGTTAACCTTTATTATCATCTAATAGTCTCCCTACAGTACAATCCCATCCTCTAAAGCCTTTGTCGTTGGCTTTACAAGTAAAATTGACCATATTAATCTTATTAGTTTTCATTTTTTTTTTATTTGTTATTTAATACCTAAAAATAGGTATTAGTTTTCGATTATACAACTTTATTTTAATTTTTCTTCTAACTCTTTGATTTTTAATCTTAAAGTATTTTGTTTTGCGTCAATAGTATTTAGAATTTGAGACTTATCTTGCTCTAAACCTTCTATTTCATCTTTTAATATTAAGATTCTTTCACTATCTTCAAAAACAATTTTAAATTTCAATTCATTTCCTTCTACTTTAGAACAAGCTAAACTAGAGAGTATTAAGAACTGTAATAAGTCAGAAGTTGCTTTTACTTCTTTATAAGGGGTTTTCTTTAACACCTTATCTAAGGTAAACCAGTTTCCATTGAAACGTTTTTCAAGGTAAACTGCTACTTGTCTCATTCTCTCTTTTACCCCTTCATCAGAAAGATATCTTTCAATAACTTCTTGTTCTGTTAAGTTGTTTACTTCTTGAGTTACTTCTTCTTCACTCTTTACTACTTCTTGTTCAATTTCTAACATATATTTCTATTAATAATTTTTAATTGTGGAGGTGGAGGGAGTCGAACCCTCGTCCAAACATGTCAAATAAATACAAATTCACTACAGGCTTCTCTCTATTTGAAGTTGAGATTCTTTAAAGGGCTGCTCGAAAGAGCAGGCTTCCACCATCTGATTTTATGACTATCAGCAAAACTATTTAATGTGGTAGATTTCTGTTCCTAGGTACTCTACCAACCCAAAAGCAAAATTAAGCAGCTAAAGCTACTCTTCTTGTACTTCTTTCGAACATAGATACTACTTTAGCACCTTTTGTTCTGATTGTTCTGTTGCCAGTTATTTCTTGTACACATTTTTACGAAGTAATAGTACCATCCTCCGACCTGTTCATATTTACCTATCCACCCTGTCAATTCCATGCACCCCCATAAATCAAAGAACTTAATCTTCTGCTGACTAAAAGGGACTTGAACCCTAATCCTGTTTTAATTTCCACGAGTCGTTAGACTATTCTAGTACTTTATCCACCGTGCACCATTACACCATAATCAATCGACAGTTTCGAACCTGTCAGTCTCAGGCTAATTACTTCCTAAGATTTGTACCGTATGTTGGACTCGAACCAACGACCTTCTCCATCCGAGGAGACGCTCTAACCAACTGAGCCAATACGGAAAACTGTCACGTTAACAGTTTGCCTTCGCCAAGGACTTTTTAAACACCTGCGTTTGATGTTCGTAGTTAGAGTAAGGATTGAACTTACTTTGACCCCTGAAATAGTATCTCTACTAAAACCTGTCATCTAACTAATTTAACCTGTCTTTCCAGGTTGTCAACATTTCCATACCCTTTCTGTTACTTTATAAGATATAGTTAGCGTCACCCTCCTTATAATAATGTTTCTGTTCGGGTGTCTAGTTATTCCCTCTTACACCATGCTAACCGATAGAGGTAAGCTACTAGAACTGAATTAATGGTTGATTCTCGTGGGCCTAGAAGGACTCGAACCTTCGACCAAAAGATTATGAGTCTCCTACTCTAACCAACTGAGCTATAGGCCCTTTACTCTTATCTACTACTCCACTTTGTTTATTAACTAATGGAATATAACTTACTATTTTGTTTGATAATTCAGATGCTTCAATCGCTATTGAAGTTATTTCATCGATATCTGGCTCATAGAATTTAATAAACTCTACACCTTTCTTTTCTAAAGTTTCACTAAGTTTATTTAACTCTTGTAAATCTTTTACAGCTAAAGAAGCTAGATAGTTACTTTCTTCTTTCCACTGTTTAAACAGCTCAGGCTTTTGATAGGCAAAATCAGCTATTGCATGTACTGATTGTACTGTTTGGTAACCTGGTGTTAAATCCTGTCTTGTTACTGTAACAAGCTTCAGTTTATTTGTCTATACTCTTTTCATAGTCTTAAATATAATAAAATTAATAAAAGTGCAACTGATGGGATTCGAACCCACACCCTTCGGTTTTAGAGACCGCTGCTCAACCAATTGAGCTACAGAAGCAGAAAGTAGGCACCTTTTACAGTTACCTACAATTTATTACTAACAGAGTTCGTACTCAAATCCACTTCCTCTTGTACGAAGATACTTTATAGACCGAATGTCGTAGGATTATCCACCTAAGCCAAGTAATCTCACGCTAATGACATCTGTTAATTTCTTAATTTACTATTTTCAAAGAACATTGGTAAATATCTCTTATCCCTTTCATCTCCCACATCTTAGCTAAATCCTTGAACATCGTTACTCTTAACGGCCATTTTGATTTAGTTTTACAGATTGCGAATAACTGATGTTGTTCACTTTCTATATTTTTAACTCTATCACCTAAGATAAGATTTACTTTCTTACTTTGTTTACCAGTTTGTTTGGCAAGTTTTTCAGATAAGCTTTTTGAGAATGTGATTCTATAAATCTTTTTCTCATCCATTACAGCGTAGGCTACATCGAATCTACAACCTGATGTTGAACATTGTGGTATCTAAGTCATATTATAACAACTTTATAAGATTCAACAATCTCTTCAACCTTCTTCATATTAATTGGTGTTGTTGGGTTTGATTCAATTTGCTCTTGAGTCTTACCTTTTAAAATACCATGTGCCATATACATCTCTCTTAACTTAACACGATTAAGTGTATGTTGCCAAGAAGCTTCTGACGCTGATAGTTTTCTTTCACCAACAATATTAATTGTCTTTCTCTGATTTTTTAAAAAAGCTTGGCCTTCTGCTAAAGCTTTGATTTTGTTTTTTAATGTTTCCATTTGTTTTGTTCTCTTTTAAATGTTTGAAATTTGTTAATTGTAATAAAATCATACTTACAATTACGGAGAACCTCTGATACTAATCTATCTTTTCATGATATTTGTTTTTAAGTAATTACTTTAGTTGTGCTCGAGTTATCAAAGGAAAGTCTGTCTATATACTTTTACCCGCTCCCACTATACACTAGTTATTATATTCTAACTAAAGTAATTGTAGTCAAGGTAGGATTCGAACCTACAAATTTCCAATCGCAACGATACCATATCTTATTGTGGAGTCGAACCACCTTTAAGCCACCTGACTATATTTCTAATTTTAAAGAACGATTAAAAAATATTAAACTCTAGTGCATCTTGAAGTGAACATTTACGTGCATCTCTTGTTGCTCTTATTCTCTCAAACACCTCATCATCAGTTATTGACTCCATTGGTATGTTTTCCCAACACTCCATACACCTTTTAACTGAGTTTATACTTTTTTGTGAAAGTGTGAATTTATTTGGACTTTTTGCTATATGTAACATGATGTTTAGTATTAAGTTTGTTTTATTAACTATTACATGATAAATATATAAAGAAGTTTTAAATTCTACAACTTTATTTTAATATATTTTTTGGATACTTTCCAAACAACATTTTTTATACTTCTTACCACTTCCACATAAACACTGTTCGTTACGACCTAGTCCTGCAAACTGTTGTTTTAGCTTTTTGTTATCTTCACGTAACTTCTCTCTCTGCTCTTGTTCACGTTTATAAATCTCCTCTAGTCCTGCGTCCGATTCAATTACCCTAGCTCTTCCTATTGAAGGTACATTACCTGTTAGTCCAAGTACAGAGAATAATGACATTGTTTCATGAAACTGCTCTTTTTTGAACCTCTTATACCTTTCTCTTTGTTCTAACACCTTTTCTTCACCAATCTGACTAAGTGTAACACCCTTTTCTATTTCTTTGTTACAACTAGTACAATGCATTCTGTCAAGCAGCACTTCATCCTGTGTAAGAGTGAATAGTTTCCAGTTATTACAACTAGTACACCACCTTCTAAACAGTACATCTATATCTCTACTAGGCATAGTTAAGTGCTCTATTTCTTACTTGTTCAATATGAAATAGGATTGTTGAGTAAGCTAAGTTAGCTTTATCTAAATCTTCCCTCTTCTGTCCTTCTACTACAAATTTAACTGAATAGCTCTTCTCGGTAAGTCGTGAGGTACGAATGTGTTGTGTAATGACATAGTTAGTCTTCTCATCAATGTACCCATACTTTACAACTCTACTCCCATTAGTTTTTAACTCTACTTCAGGGTAAATACTATTTACCTTCTGAAAAACTGTAGTTCTGTTCATATTAGTTGATTTTAGAAATGTTGATGTAACCTTCAAACCCTTTACAAGCACCTGTGGTACAGGAGATAAATTCAACTCTAAACTTATCAGTTGCTTCAGTAAGTGTTTTTCTCTCATCTGAAACTGCCCATTCGTCAATTAGTACTACTTCAGTTGAAACTGAACGTCCTGTTGAATATCTATTCACTTCTCTTTTTGTCTCTTCATCTTTGTACCACTGAACTAATTGTTTAGAGGCATTCCAAAGTGAATCCCCTTTTCTAACTGGTGCACCGAAGTCACAAGCGTCTGAGAATATTTGTTTACTTGATTTTTGAATTTGTTCTACTATTGAGTAGCCTTCTCTATATACTGCCATGATGTTTAAGTTTTTTATATTAACTATTACACCATAAATATATAAAGAAGTTTTGAATTACACAACTTTTTATAATAAAGTTTTAATCTCCTCAATCGTATCTTGAAAGCCTGGTAGTCTTTTTACATCTGGGTGCCAAGCTAAACCTCTTTCCATTAGGTCTATTTCCTTAACTATTGTAGCTCCTTCATCTTCACTTCCCCTTGCTAATACGAACACAGTATCAGATAGTGCTACAGAGTTTCTTAAGTCATGTGATACAATAATTAGTGTCTTTATCTCATCACTTAAAGATACAGATATTAACATCTCTAGTACTTTGTCTATTACTAAGTTATCTAGTCCTGAGAATGGTTCATCTAATAGTAGAAAGTCTCCACCTGATAATAGTTGTTGGATGATTGATATTCTCTGTCTCTGCCCTCCACTTAATTGCTGTGGGTATTTCTTTAAGCTATCAGTCATATGAAATGCATCAGTATAGTACTTAATCATCTCCATACGCTCTTTCTCTGTTTTTACATTAGGGTTTCTACTAACAGCTACATATAAGTTCCTCTCTACTGTCTTCCAGGTAAAGAGTAAGTAGTTTTGAAATACTATTCCCATATCTCCAGGGACTACTGCTTGTTGTTGTACTCCAACTGTAACTGTTCCTGTGGTTGGCTTATTTAATCCAGCTAAGATTTTGAATAACTGGGTCTTCCCAATTCCTGAACGTCCGATTAGTGATACTACTTGACCTTGTAAAACACCAGGTCTTACAACATTTTTTATTTCAAAGTTTATATTTGAAAGTATTTTCTTCTCTCCATATTGTAAAGATACATCCTGTACCTTCAACAACACTTCTCTTTTTTCGTAAGTCATCTTACTTCGATTTTTCTAGTTTTGTATATGGGAATAACCAGTATCTAAGGTAACCTAATAGTAAGTCTAAGGATATACCTATTAATAGGATAACTACTTGTAGACTTAAGATATTAGTAAGGTCATTAAACTTAGCATATCTAAACAACATTACTCCAATACCACCCTGTGACATTGAAATAGACTCTACCATTGCTATCATTAACCAACATATAGCAAAGTTCTGTCTAATAATCTCCAGTGTTTGGTCTAGTCGTCCTATGATTACTACTTCACATAACGTCTCCCAATTATTATATCTAAGTGTTTTACAGAGTTCATATTCCTGCCTATCAATCTGTGAAATAATATTCACAAGAGAGGTTACAAAGAATGGAACAATACCAAAGATTAATAGTGATAGTTTTAAAGACCCTCCATCTTTGGTAAGAAGTGTAAAGATGAAAATAAGTCCTGTTAAGGTTAGATATCTAAACTTTACTATCAACTTACTTAACGGAGCAAATACAGCTATAGTAGAAAGGTAACCAATCACCAATGCTATAAGTATAGAGTAGAACATTGCTCTAAAAGTTAACCATAAAGAGGATACTAAATTCTCTAAAAAGTAACTTGAAGTACTAGTATGTATTAAGTTCTCTATTACTGAAAAGGGTGAGGGAATTAGAGAGTTTCTCTGAAAGTGCCAGAGGAACAAGATTGACATAACTTCTATAACTACTAATATAATAGTTTGTGTGGAGGTTATGTTTCTGAACGGTGTTATTAGGTTTTTAAGTATTTTCATTTTCTTCTTTTAAAAATAGAGGGAGTATCTCTACTCCCATCTATCAACCACAAAACACTATTATTATTCTCCAAGTACAATCTGTACTCTTCTATTTTTTGCTCTACCAGTTTCAGTTGTGTTATCTGATAATGCTTGTGAACTTCCGAAACCTCTTGATTCAATTTGTTCACTAGATAATCCTTTTTTGATTAGATATCTTTTTACTGACTCTGCTCTTCTTTCACTTAATGGTTGGTTAATGTCATCAGAACCTGAGTTATCTGTATGTCCGTAGACTCCTAACTTTAATCCTTCTGCAATTACAGCTGAACTATAGATTTCATCTAGTAATACATAACTTGACTTCTTAATATTATCTGAACCAGTCTCAAATTGTATTGAGTAAGATTTAGAAGAAACTTCTGAAGTAATTTCTGAAGAGTACTCTTTCTTTAAAGATTTACCTTCTAATAACTCTGGGTGATTAGATATTACTGAGTTAATGAATGATTTATCCATCATTTTATTATATGGAGTATATCCCTTCATCTTATCAGGATATAGTTTAGCTAAGATACTTCCGAAAGTCTCATAAGTTACTTTGTATCTATCTACTCTATCATTTCCTAACCCCACCATATTAGCAGCATCATTTAAGTTAAAGGCCATTGAACCACCTAACTTAACTTTTAAGCCTTGTACATCTTTTGCCTCAACACCATTGTAATATTTTAACCAATATGTGTAGTCCTGGTCTCCATAAACTTCTGCTGAAATTTTAGCTGCAAACTCTTTTGCTTTTTCGAAGGTTCTAACCTGGTCACCTGATTGTGCCAATGCTTTAATGATTTCTTCAACAGCTGTTCTATTATTATATGCCCACTTTTTTAATACTACAGTAGCATTTGGCATTTGTGATGAGTACTCTTTAGTTGAAGCTAAGGTTACTAATCCACCTTTTTGTTCAGCAACGTTTACATCACCTGGTGTCCAGGTAGTAACTGCATCAACTCCAACTGTAACTGTTTCAGATGTTGTCTTACCATTCTTTACTACTTTTCTACTTTCTGTATACCCACTTATGTACTTATTCCCTGCTTCAATAAATGTAGGTGCTGGGATAATATTTAGTGCTAAAGAGTCATATACTGTTGTATTAACGTTTACTTTAATTCCATTATCACTTGCCCACTTTAATACTATATTAATGTCCCCATCTAGCTCTACACCAGCTACTGTCCCCCCTAGTGCATTTTTAGGGTCTTGTTTCCAAGAAATTGGACCCATAAACTGGTCTTCACCATTTGAACGACCCATATGGTAAACAATAATTGGAGCAAAGTCTGGACCTAACTTCTCTAGTTCTTTTAACATTACTGAGAAACCTGGCATACCATCACCCATAAAGGACATTGCCATACCTGGGATGGTTGGGTCATTCTTATAGTCATTAGCAAATTTTATAAAGTCAGCGATAGTTTGAAAACAATCATCTTGTCTTACAATTTCTACATCTACCCCTGCCTTATCAAATAATGAACCCTTAGTAGTCTTTCTACCTCCGTTAGCATACATTAATGGAAATTGTGAGTTCCAAGTCATGATTTGCCATTTTAATTGGGTACCACCATTTGATGCTACATCGTTAGTTGGTAGTACTAGTAACTCCTCAGCTGTTCCTTTTAAAGAAGCTTCTGGTGCTGTTGCTAAGTCGATTTTATCTACTTTTTGTGACTCACCTACATCCTGAGGTAATTTGTCGTACCAAAATATCTTACCTAAAATAACTGATACGATTACGATTGCGATTAGGGCGTATTTCCCTGCTGGTTTGATTTTCATCTTTTCTTGATTTTAAAATTTTGTGTGTGTGATTTATTTTGACTATTTCATTAATAACTCTTGATATTGGTTATCTTTGTTTACTGTTACATTCCCTAAGAATTGTTTATCAACACTTTCAACTGGTATATAAGTAAATGCTTCATTGACATTAAACTTGTCAATCATTTTTAAGGTACTAGCAGATTGTGCTGCATTTTCAAGTTCTGCTGCATCCATAAACTGTGTAGTTATATTAATAGCAGATTGAATTTGACCAATTTGTTGTCCGATACTTTCTCTTAACTTCTCTAAAGCAAACTCAGCATCTGAATTTAACTCTGTATCCCCAGTGAAGGCTTTCATTGCTGAGGAAATAGCTGAAGAACCTGTAGTTACTGAGTAGTACAAATCTTTCTGCATTTTTAAGTCTTCCTTAGCATTTAATATAGCATCACCTGAAAGTTGGTAGGCTTTATCACAGAAGATGATAAGTTTCTCAATATCTTTATAGATAGGGTCAATCTTTTCAATGTAATTCTTTGCTCTGTTAACACTATTTATTGCCAACTGTGCTGCTGAGGGATTACCACTATTTCTAGCAATTGTAATCTTCTCCGTCTCCGTACGTAGTTTAGATTGTTGTTCTGCTATCTTACTCCCTAACTCTGACCTTTTCCCTTTTAGTTTTTGAGCCTGGTCTAGTAACTTCTCTCTATCTTCTACTTTAGATTCAAGTTGCATTTCTAGGATTACAAAGGGGTCAAATTCTACTATCCAACCTAATGATAGTTTTAGTAAGGCAGTATACAAGTACCCCATTCTCTTCCAAAACTTCTTACTAGTTAATACTGTAGTTAGTACAAATAATACAGCACCACCTATTACTAGGTTTACTGTATTCCAAATAACTGTTGCCGCCCAAGGAATGACATACGTTAATACTAAATAGGCTATGTAGGCTACTAATGGAGCTCCTACAATTGCTCCAACCAACTTGGTTCTATCCTGATACCAAGGAGATTTACTGTTTGTTTGTAATTGATTATTCATTTTTGTGTGTGTGATTATAAAAATTGATTAATTTTCTGTACATCTGATTGAATTCTACTAATCATCTCTTGCTTAACTAATAGATATTCATTTAAGTTAACTTCTAACTTACTCTTGTTAGACTCTGCCTCTTGTTTGGTAGAGGTAATGGAAGCTGAAATTTCTTGAATTTCATTTGTTAGTTGAACAAGTTTCTCTTCTTTAGATTTAATTTGTTCTAACTTACTTTGGACTTGAGTGTCGATTGCTTGCTGATAGGAAGCTAGGAACTTCTTTGAATCCTCCTCTATAATATCAACATAGTGTTTAGAGGTCTCTACTAATCTCTCCTTAGTTAAGCCTGTTGTTATTAAAGAGGCAAATGCTACTTTAAATATTGTAGACTCATCTAGACTAGGAGTTGCCTGCTGTATGTTCTCTTTACTTTTAGTAAATTCGAAGAAGTCTGGACCTGGGAGATTTGCTCCTTTAAATAAGTCAGACATGTACTCTTTAAATTTTGAATCAGTAGAGACTACTTGTGGTGTCTGTATATGAACAGATGTTCCTGCAGATGAAGGAGGTTGTGTAAACTGTGGCTTTGATATAGTAGATGAGGTTGAGGATACTTCCCCTTGTGTACTATCATCATCTACCTCTACTGCCCAGCCTAATAGTGCTTTTTTTAGTGACATTTTTACGATTTTCTAATTAATTTATACCTAAAATTATATAGAAGCTTTCAGAAAAAAGAAAAAATATAAAAATAATTTTTGGCTTTTACAAATTATAGTGCTCAAGTGAAAGAGAAATTACCTCTGAAGTATTGAGATTAGGTTGTGATACTTGTATTTCAAGGCTTTTAGTAAACACCTCTACTAATATATTATGACATCTTGCAAGCTCTAGTAAAGAAGATACCTTCTCATAGTTCTCTGTTGGGTTGTTAGACATGTTTTTAGTAATTAGCGTGTAAGAAGACATTATTATTTATAGCTGCTGGGATTAGATATCTTATACTATGTAGGGCTTTATTTCCTAAGAGTACCTTATCTATATTATATATTCCAATCTTTTCCTTCTCCATTGTTTTAGCTTCACCCAGGTTATGGTAAGTAGTCTTAAAAACATGTACTTCTCCCCAAACACCTGATAGTAGTGCAAATGGACTCCAGTCTAATATATCTAATCCAGTCTCTTCTTTACACTCTCTAGTCATAGCAGAGTAGACTCCTTCGTTAGACTCTACCTTCCCACCTATACCATTTAGAAAACCTCTTTGCCAATCTGGGTTAAGTTTTTCTATTAGAATAACTTCTGTCTCTTCTTTATTGAAGATGAAACCTAGACAATATAGTCTCTGACTCATATTTATTTACTAAACTTCTTTAGAGCATTTGTTTTGTTTAGAGCTAAGGTGTATTCAAAACCCTCTTCTACTATTACTTTAGCTTTAGGAGAGTAATCTCTATCAAGAGCCTGAAACCAATGTATATCTTGTTTTATATACTTAGACTCTTGTATTTCACCTGTAGTTAGATTTCTTTGGAAACATCTATGTCCTGGATGCATAAGTTGTGAGCCAATCCATTTTAGTTCAGTCTGTTTCTTTTGCTCTGCCTTAACCTCTAGTTTGTCTCTAGTAGGTTGTAGATAGTTACCATCTAACTCTCTCATATCTTAAACCTTTCTCTTAACGACCATAAAGTTATTAAGTATTCTTCTAGTTAACAACTCTTTGAGATTATTATTTTTTTCTACACGAAAAGTGTTTTCTCTATCTACATTACATTTTTTAAGATAGTCCTCTAGTTCATCTTGTATTAAGTCTCCTAGTTCGTCTTCTATTTTAGAATTAGTTAGTCTAATTTCTAGTGTAATTAGATAGATTATAAAACTACCAAGGACTATAATACCTACTATAGTCCCTATTATGATTTTGATTGCTATTATGTCCACTATTTTCTAACTCTATATGAGAGACCTAAGTTTAAGTAAGTTTGCTCTTGTGAAAAAGAGCCTGAGTATTTAGAAAATGAAACCCAATCCCAAAGGAATAGATTTTCACTTAACTCCTGACAAAGTCCTACTCCATACTCTACAAAAATAGAGTTTGATGGCTTCTCCGTTATAATAGCTCCACCTCCGAAATATGTAAATAGGGATGATTTTCCTGTTTCTAACACAGTATAATATGGCCTTACACCAAAGTATACATTAGATGAGGTATAGTCCCCATTCAAAGATAAACCTACTTGTAACCTTTCATAAGCAAGTCCATACTCCCCACACCATGCTAATGAATAGTTTGAAGGAGAAGTATTAGGTGTAATACTCTGACTTGCGTTAATGTAGTGTGAGAACTTGTGTTCTTGTGAATAACTTAGTAATGTAACTAAGACTAGTGATAGTGTTAAGATGATTTTTTTCATTTCGATTTTTATTTTTGGTTAACGAGTTCCTGTGTGGTGGTCTATTGGTTTGTAAGTCTTCTTACTCATAATCTCTTTTACTTGTTCATATGAAAGAGGGGTTAAGCCATACCCTTTACCATTTATCCCTACGTCAATTGACCTTGCATTAGGATTATCTGGTAATGAGTGATGAGAGTGTCCAAACAAGTGCCATACTCCATGATGAGACTTATCCCATACTAGCATACAGTAGTGATTTAATACTATCTCTTGATTCTCTCCAGTCTCTTCATCATAGACCTTAACCTTTTTCTGTTCCCCTAGGTATGTACCATACTTTTGGTACAACTTAATTGTATCAGAGTGGTCATGATTTCCTTTAATAAAGAACTTCTGTCCATTTAATCTCTGTAAGATACTTTCTGTAACTCTTGGGTCTTTAGTAAAGCAAAGGTCCCCTAAGAAGTAAATCTTATCACTATTCGATACTACTTTGTTCCAATTTAGTATTAATGTCTCATCATGGTCTTTAATAGACTTAAATGGTCTTGAGTTACCATCGTACTTTAAAATGTTTGCATGACAAAAATGTGTGTCAGCGGTAAAAAACGTTTTCATTGTTATTGTGTTGTGTTTTGTAATTTTTTTAATTGACTTAAAAATATAATTTTGATTGTTATAAAAAGAATTTATTTTTAAGTCTACATATATAATAGTGTTGCATTATTTGTTTTCACCTCCAATGCTGGGTATATTTTCTTAAAAGAATGTTGGTCAAATGTTCTTAGAATTATATGTCTACCATTTTTTGTAGGTACTTCACATACTATCTTCTCTTCACCAATTGGACTTAGTCTCTTTAAACATCTATAGAGAGTGGTATAGTAACCCTCCTCATACTCCTCATCTATATCAAACATCCACATTCTATTTTTTGTACTACCAATTGAATGTTTAGAGGCACAGATTGAATGATAGTCTCCTTCTAGAGACTTAAGTTCATTAGTAGCTAGTTTACCAACTACTTTCTCTAAAAACTTATACGCTGACTTTTTATAAGACCTAGTAGTAAGGTGTATGTAGGCTCTAGAGTTATTATTTTCACACAACTCCACTACTTCACTCTTAATCTTATCAAAGTAACTAAGAGAGTCAACAAGGAAGCACTTAATAATAATAGACCCTTTATAGAGAGATTCATTCTCCTTACGTCTTTTTATAATCTGTATAAAGTAGAAGTCATCATTACTATTAAATTGTAGAAGGTCTCTTATTAAGTTAAAGTTATCTATCATAACTAGTCCTCCACTATTTCAGTAACATAGCCAATATCAAAGTAATCAGAATACTCAGGTATCTTAATCATGATATGATTAGTGGAATTAAATTCACCTTTCATATGAGTTATTGTTGTTGTGATTGTTGGGTCTGTTTCTTTCCAAGCATGAGGGGTCTTACACTTTACCGTATCACCAACTTTCAATTTTGTTTGAGCTGTTATCTTAATCAACTCAGTATCTTTTACTACGAATTTTTTCATTTTACTTTATTTTCTAGTTCTAAAATTTCTTGTTTAATAGTTTCATTCCAATAGCAATCTGTAAAATTCCCCCACCTATCTCTTATGAAACACTTCATAAGTTTATTGATTCTCATTTTATTTTTTAGCTTGTTCATCTCTAAGTTTTTTTGTATTTATTAGATTTGGATAGTCAACAATAAGAACTTCTTGGTAATTAGGGTCACTTTCTCTCTCCTTCTGCCTTCTATCTTCAACTTGTAACATACCTACTATCTTCTCTATCTCAGTTTGAATTACTAATGTTTTAGTTTCCATATTATTTACCCTACCCATTCAAAGATACCATTTTGAACTTTTACCTCAGATATATCTTCTATGATTTTTTCAATTTTATTTATGGCAGCAACATAGTCCATTATGTCTTCACTGTTCTCTAAATATTGTGTTTCTAACTTTATGTTTTTTATAGTTTCATTAAGTTGCTCTATTTTCTTTTTTTGACATTCAATAAGTGTTTTTACTTGTAACTCACTATCATTCATATATGATAACATCCAAGGTGTATGAATATGTATATTTTTAGTTTCCATCTCTATTTCTCCTTCATTGTTGGCATTAACCAAAGTAAATTATTTTTGAATATGTATTTCTTGAGTTTTCTAAACTCATCTAACTTCTCTAGTGTCTTTAAGGTATCATGTCTAAAACATTTCAATAACTCCTCTCTAATTCTTTCATGAGATACTACTGAGAACTTATTTTCGTAATCAAAATGAAATATTGCATTACATATTGGCATTGTCATTGAAAAGTCTTTTGTTATTTCAAATCTAATAGCTCTCAATATTCTAAGAGGGTCATCGTTAAAAGATTTTTCAGGGCTTATTGGTGTATTAATTATCTTCAATTCTATAGCAGCTTCTCCAAAAAATGGGTCAATTAAAGTTCCATCTTCATCTTCTGCAATAGCATTTATTCGAAAATCTCTTCTTTCAAGGTCATCATATAGTGTACCAAGTTCTAGTATTGGTCTTCTAGTACCACCAACGTATCCCACTTCCTTGCGAGCTAATACGAAGTCTGCTGTTTGTTTTTCGTTTTTATGTCCTTTTGGAAATCTAGCACGAATAGTAAACATTTCAGGTGTCTCTAAAAAGAACTCAAAACCTTGTGAAAGTAATCTACCTCTCATCTCATCATAACCTTCTTCTACTGTTTTTCCTTCAGTAGAATCAAGTACGCAAACGTAGTCTAAGTCTTTAGACTGTATTCCCATGATTTTGTCACGTACTGCTCCTCCAACTAAGTATGTTTTCATTGTTTATTTGTTTTTATTAATTTCGTTTGGTGGCGTATACTGATGCTCCTTACATACAGCGTATCCAAATCTAGGTTCTATTCTAGATGGTTTTGCACCACATACACAACACTGCTCTTTCGTTTCGTATCCAAAATATTCAAAATCTTTTTCTTTATCAATATCACTTTTATCTATTTTCATTTTTATATTTCCAATCTTATCCATGATATGCTTCTGAATCTTCACGCATTTGTCTTAATTCATTGAAGTTTTTAATTGACTGTATCTCTCGTTTTTTCGAATACTCTTCTGTCTCGAAATACTTTTCTTTTACAATTCTAACTAATTTTGAATCTTTAGGTTTCTCTTCAACCCTTTTTCCGTCTAAGTAATAAGTTGTGCTCATAGTTATTTCCCCAGGTTTGATATATTTTGATATAGTGTAATACTAAAACATAAGACTCTAGTATGTTACTAAAATTAATTGACTCTCTTAACTTATAGCTAGTACCTAAGAATGTTTCATCTAGACTAGCTATTACTGGCATTAACCACTCCCATGATAGTTGAAAACAAAGTTGCTCTTCATGGTGCTTCTTCATACTATACGTTCTTGGATTGAATGCCTCGATAGTATAGAATGGAGAATCTTCATCTTTCTCATAGCCCATAAATTGAGCTATGAGTATATTATTCTTTACTATTTCTTCTTCGGTGTACATTAGTTTATCTTTAGTACCATTGTGTTCTTCTCTCTTGAAACTGAAAGTTTCTTGAATGTAAGACATGAGATGGTAGTTAGAGTTACTCTAGTATCTAGTCTCTGTATTTCTAGACCTTTTTGGTGTACTTTTACCAATAATCCTCTATCTACAGTAAAGTTAAACGAACTTTTATTCATCCCTCTCTCACCACTCTCCACTTCTACCTTTAAGTTAAATTCATCTATACAGACTATGTTCTTAAGTAAGAGAGCAAAGTCAATCGGTAGGCCTAAGGTTTTTGTACTAACCTGTTCACTTTCTGTAGAGTCTACAGGTGATGTAGTTTTATTGAAGTTAACTTCATATGCCTCACTCTTACTAGTTTTCTCTACAAGTTTAATTGACTGCTTCTTAACTAGTAGGTGCTTTTCTAAGTACTCTCTCTGGAACTTTCTACCAGTAGAGTGTATGAGTTCAATAAGTTTTGAGTTTATTTCTGGATAGTCAATACTATTCCACTTATATGAAGTTCCTAGTCTATGTCTCGACCCTCTAGAAGCCTTTTCTACCTCTGGGATATTGTCCTGTAATATCCTTAGCTTTGTAATAGCCATAATTTGGTATGAGTTAAGGTTAAGAATATCCCTCATTAAACCACCTGCTGGTTCAGTGTTCCAATCAGTATATTGTTCTCTTAATAGTTTTAGTGCAGGTGTTAGTTTCTTTAACATCCTTTGTGAAAGGGCTCTAGTTCTTGTTTCCATCGATTAGTCGTTTTAATTTACTTGCTATGTTTAAAAATTTATCTTTCTCATTCAATAAGTCTTCTTGCTCTCTATCACTTCTACCAAATCTCTCAAGTTCAACTGATTCTTTTTGGTATAGTAGGGTTGCATTTATTTCGTTGTAGAAGTCTTGCATATCTGAACTAGGCACTTCATCTAGAAACTTAATTAGTTCCTTTAACATTACTAGTCCAGTTCTATTAACCCAAAGTGGTACTTTTGGGTACCATTCATGAATACCACGATTTATAATTACTGGTCTTTCATTTACAATAATATCAACTTCTTTATTGTAGTGTAGTTTTACAATATCATATTCAAAAAATATATCTTTAAAATACTGCACATCTTCACCTCTACTACTCTGAAACTGCTCCCAAGGGACATTGTAGACATTATTCTTGTCTATAAAGTTTGCTAAGATGTTATAAAACTCCTCAGAGTATTCTTTTGTCTTAATGTTTAAGAATCTTTCAAAAGTAGAAGTTGTTAGATATAGTATGTAGATGTTCGGTACTTTTTCAAGTTTAGTTAAAAACATGACAAACTTAACGAACTGTTCCATATCTTGAAATGAACTACCAACAACTAAGTTGTCATATTCACCTACCTTATCAACAAAAGCCTTTACTCTATCAGAGTCGTTATCTCTAGTTTTATGTGCAAAGTTTGTTACTAAGGTAAGTTCACCAAGTATCTCTTTGTTTTTTTCTAAGAATCCACAAACGTATTCTTCAACGTTTGATAGATTTTCTAGTACGATTGTTTTCATAACGATTATCTTTGTAAGTCTACGTATTTACCAAACTCTCTGTCGAAGATGTTAATTAAGTTTTCATAGTCAGAAGACATCATTTCACTAGTTAGTTCTTCTATTTTCTCTTTTGTCCAACCTAGTTGTTTAGCTAAACTAGAAGCAGTACCCATGATAAAGTATGCGTTCCCTTGAGGACCTGATAGGTCAATTACTTGTTTTGTAATTTTGCGATTTGATTCTGATAAGATTGCCATGATTTTTGTATATTTGTTTTCTTGTTAACTTTATGATATAAATATATAAAGAAGTTTTAGAATATACAACTTTTTGAGGAACTTATTTTATAAATGATTTAGTAATATTTTTCTACCAATTAATTCTGAATCGACTTCAGGTCTTGACTCTATTCTCAAACTAACACTTTTACCATAGCAACTAGCTACCACACCAACATGGTCATCTTTATAGAAGTTAACAAAACCTGCGCTAATAACCTCACTATTTCCACTCATATCCTTATGCGTTATTAATGAGTCAAATATAATTGGACATTCAAGATTGCCATCTTTTATTACTATGTATTTTGCTTCAAACATTATTTGTCTATTTTATCTTGTAAGTGTCTTAGGAATTCTTGTATACTACTCCCAACTAATACTCCACCACTACGTTTTGTTTCTTTACACCAATCTTTGAAAATTTGATGTACACTGACTGTTTGTTTTTGATTACTTATCTTATTCATCATACTCATGGTTACATTTAGTACACTTATATCTATGTGTATGATTACTATAAAACTTGATAGTTCTCTTCTCTCTTCCCCAGTGTAAAAGTTCACAGTACAAAACTTTTAAAGTTTTTACTATATCTTCTTTTAGTTTTCTTAGTGTAGCTTTCATATTACTTTATGTATTTGATTTTTGTTTCCATTATTGTTTCTAACCTTTGTACTTCGTAAAAGTGAGCACTCCCACCCATTGCCATTTCTTTTAGTCTCTTTAACTTATCTATTCTTACAATGTGTAGTTGAACCAAAGTATCTGCTCTGTTGATTGATTCTTCAACTACTTTTGCAAAGTCCCAAAACTTTTGACTCTTTCTTGATTGGGAGAAAGTATGAGTAACAAATAGACTATATAAAATACCAATCGTAATCGAGAACAATGCGAGATTAACAATATTTACAGTATTTGAGTTAATACTTCTCTCTATTATGTACCATGCTGCTATTGCGCAAAATGGTGTGAAAAATAAACATGACAATAGAAATATCTTCCAAAGTGATGCTGTATCTAGGAATTTATTAAATTTTTTCATTTTCTTTTCTATATTAACTTAATAGTTTAGTAATGTACTCTTTTGCTTTTTCATACCCCCAAGCATGAATTAGTTTGTTAACCTTAGTAACATCTTCTTCAGGAAAGAAGTCTTCCGAATCTCCCTCTATGTCACTCTCACTCCAATCAATACTAAGTACTCGTTTTCTCCATCCGATTTTTATTACACCTTTATCTGTAGTTACCAAGAACCAAGGTAGAGGGTAGAGTTGACTATATTCGTTTGGTATTTCTTTTACATAGATTGGTTTCGGGAAGAGTCGAATTATATTATCTTTCTCTAACTCACACTCTTTAATAAATCTAATACTAGTAGTAACGTTTGTGAGTTTAATCATAAAGTGAATCTTCTCCATACAAGCTGAAATAAGTTCATTTTCACTTTCTGTTAGTTCACGATTAATATCAAGATTTAATTCGATTTCGATTGAATCTGATGTTCTAATACTATATGCTGTTTGTTTCATAACTATTTTACTTTAAAAAATTCCATTTCTGTTCTATATAACTCAACTATTCGTTCAGTTGGACATTTTGCAAATGTACTTGCAGGAATACAATGTATTTTAGCACCACTTATCCACCACTCAACTCGTCTTTGAGTCTCAAGTACTATGGCATCTATTTTTTGGTCAAGGGTTAAGTTATCTTTCATAGTTTTAGTTTATTAAGTATAGTAGTATAAAACCACCTAATCCGATAACTAGTATCCAGAATAGACTTGACTTCTCTTTACTCTCCATTTGTCTTTTTATCAATTTCACTATCAATAAGAAATTTTTCTTTTTTGAAAAGTAGTTTCCCGTCTATATAATGAATACAGAATAATAAACTTCCTTTTCTATAAGTATCGTCTTTAGTATAGAATGTAGTCCAGATTTGTTGTACACTCTCACATCTTTTTCTAAGCTTTTCGTTCTCAAGACTTTTATAAAGTTGTAACTTTATTTTTTCATTAATTTCTAAAGCCCAATCGTCTAATAGACAGCCATTACCCATAAGGTATTTTGATAGAGTTTCTTCATCACAAAACTCTTCAACTTCAATATTAACCTTAACATCATCTATGTGTTGCTGGTCTTTCACTTTTCCGAAAAAATGAGCGATTCTAATAATTAGTTTATTTAGTGTCATCTTCTTGTGTAGTTTTAACTATTTTTCTACCATTCCAAGTTTTTGCATATCTATAGACAGCATCGAACACTTCATCAATTGAGTTGAAATGTAACCCAGGTTGTCTTTCTGTTGAAACATTCCAATAGCCACCTGATGATAGACTAGTAAGTGTATAGATTAAGTCTCTTGCTACTAAATCATGTCTATGAGTTGAGTTAATAAATTCTATAGCTATCATTAACCAATTCCAATCTGAATGGAACTTAGCAGATTCAGCATGTAGTTGATACCCTTTACCAAGTGTTCTAAATCTATCTAGAGTCTGACCTATTTGTTTATACTTGTCACCATAAGGAACTATAATATAGTTTTGCTCCATATGTGGATGTTTGTTCAACCACCCTAGCATCTTTGCTATCTCTTCGTTTTTTTGTTCGATTATTGTTGTTTCCATGATGACTATTTGATTGTTTGATATTCAAATGTAAATAACTGTATTTAAATAATAAAATTTATTTTTAAATAGTTATAAATTATGTTTAAGGAATTGCCCTTCGTTTAATAACTCACCTGCTCTAAAGTTATCACTTGTATATGGACGATATGCATTATCAACTTCTTCAGCAAACTTAACAAATAACGCTTTAATATCCTCTCTACCCCAACTACTCTTTACGGTTGAGATGATTACTGTATTATCATGACGTATTATAGGTTTAACAGCAGGATATGAGATATCTATACCATTACCATACGTTGTTTCAGTATATTCTTCAACGTTTATCAATACTTCACTTATATCACCTTGTAATTTAGCGTACTTAGCTACGAATGCTTCACCGATTAAAGGTAAGTTTAGAGATGCGTCTGTAGTTGCAATGATTTTATAGTATTCACCTATCGTCTTAATTCTTCGATTGGCAGTAGTTATTGTCTCAATCATTTCATTACTTGAAATAAATACAAGTAGTTCTGTTTGGTCGATAGTTTCGATATTTTCAACAAGTTGTACAAAATAAAGATGCTGTGGTTGATAACTTCCAATATAAGCAGTGGCACTAACACCAACTTCAAAAATCTTATTACCCAACGTTTCTCTTTTTGAAATTTGCAGCGTTTCATTTGGCATTGTGTGGATTCCACCTTCTGTTGCTTTTTCTGTAGGAAGCATAACTACTTGACATTTTAACTTTTCCATTATTGGTTATGTTTTAATTTATTTGTTTGTTCTATGAAGGGTTCTAGATAGAATTCTGGACATTCATTAGCTCTATCCTCTATCTCATATTGTATGTATCCACCATTTGGATGATTTTTATAAGGATACCAAGTACCCTCTGACTTTACTACGAAATTATCACCGTGTATTATTCCATCTATAACAAGCATAAGTCTTTGACCTACTTTATATTTTGGAATTGCACGTATATTTTTCATATTTTAATTTGTTTGTGGCGTATGTGGGATTCGAACCTATATCAACTATCCATGTTTTGTTGACCACCTGCATAGGGGCTCATGACTGCACCCTACTCTCCAAGAGTACGCCTGGTATTTTATTCTGTTACTGTAAGGTAGTTTGTTTTGTCTTCTGTATTAAAGTCTCCGTTAACTAAGATGTTACAGCAAATATTTGCAAGTTTTTCATCTGTATTCATATCGTATGGGTGGTTAAATCTCTCTCCTTCAAATTCTGACTCCATATTCATCATAGAGTTAATACTAAATCCTTTTAAGTTATACTCTCTACCATCTGATTTAAAATTATCTTCAGAGCTAATACAGTTCCCTAATCTAATAGTTGATAGCATTACTAGTCCTCTTTGACAAACTTCACAGTCAGCTTGTTTAGGGAGCTCTTTGATAAGTTTTTCTTGGAATAGTTTTGGCGTTGAGGCTTTAATATTGTTTAAGTCCCAACTCCAATATGTCCCATAACTTGCTTGTACTTTTCTTTTTAAGACTAACTGTAAAGCATCCCATGCAATCTCTAATCTTTGTGATTGAGGGTCTAGAGAGTTGAATACTTCATTTCTCTTTTCAATGTTTCTAATACCTTTAAGTACTGAACTGTAGGTAATATTTGCTACGATTTTTTTCATATCTTATAGTTTTACTGTTTCTGTTCTACCTTTAAGGTATTCCATAATACCCTCTACATTTGCATTTTTAGTAAAGATATAACCTTCAAGTGCTGAAAGGTGTGAAAGTAATCTATTCCCAGTACCTTGTCCCTCCCCTTCTTTGCCCCATGTAAGTCTATCTTCATACTTACCGTTTAAAATAAACTTACCAGAAGTTATAGAGGTTCCAGTTAATGTACCATCCCTCTTGTTAATAATAAGTCTTATACAAGATAAGTCCATTAATTCTTTTGCTCTTGGTGACATACAGTCGCCTGTCATTTGACCATAGATACAATCTCTTGTATTGTCTGGACTAAAGTATGGGAAGTAGAGTCTATTAATCTCTTCTCGTGTTGCATATTTTTTAAGCATGTCAATTTCATGCATTACTTCTTTAAGGAACTTTTGTTTCTTTGAAAGTCTTTTTGGTTTAATTTGAGTCTGTGTCTTCATTTTTATAATGGTTGATTGTTAAAATATATCATTTTACTTACCCCTACTCCAGTTATTTCTTCTGGGACTTCTAACCCTTCTCTAGTAAAACATTCTTTTAGTATAGAGAATTCTAAGTGTAGTCCTTTACCAAAGTATTTACTAGCTAGTAACTTAGCAAAAGTTTGTGGTCTAGCTAACATAAAGTGTAATAGAGCGTATTTCTTAGCTTCACTTACGTTTTCCTTTGTACCTTTTCCGAAGTTACCAAGGTGTGTTTCATAAAACTTTGACTCTCCGTATTTAAGTAATACTAGTCCATCATCATTCATACAGTTCTTAATAGTATAGTCAAGAAAGGATGCTGATTCACCTTTTTGTAATACTAAGGTATCGTCTATTACTCTACAGTCTTTTTTAAGAATAGATGAGCCATTTTCTTGACAACTTAAGTCATCTACTATATAAAACGGTGAAGTAGGGTTGTTTGATAGCTTAACTACTATTGAAGTACCTACTAGGTTCTTATGCCACATATCTAGTTTTTCGTTACCAAACTGTAGTGGTGTATGCTGTATTATTTTTACTTTAAAAGTTTCCATGACTATTCGTATATAATTTCAATACCTTGTGAAGTAACTCTATAACCAATTGGTTCTCTTTCCTCATTATCATATTTTTTTTGAAAGTCATCTACAATTGACATAAAGGAAATAAACTTTACTGTATGAGGTCCTTGTTTAATTTCTTCGTCTGTTTTTAATAACGTTAACGACTTTGCTTTATATATTACCATGATTATAATTTTTTACCTGTTAACTCTAAGTATCTCTCTTTTGCTTTCTCTGAAAAGCGTACTCTATACTTTTCTTCAATAGCTATTTTTTGGTTTTGTTTCTTAATTTCAGATTCTGAATAGTAACCATTTGACTTTAATTCTCTAAACTCAGGTCCGTATATGAAGAAGCTTAAGTCCATTTCAGAGAACCATTTAGCAAAATCGGATTTAAGTGTATTAGTAGGGTAGATGGCTTCGAAGCCTTGTTTTAATCCTTGAACCATCTCTTCAGTTAAGCCTTGTTCTCTGAAAATAGCTCTTCTATGAAAAAGATATCCAAATACTCCAGGTACCATACTGGTATAGAGGTACTTAGTTTCTTGTAAAGATTTAATAGTCTCTCTACAAGCTAAGGATTTTACGTTTATTTGTGTAGTCTCCATTGTGTTTAAGATTTTAGTTTATTATCTATTACACCATAAATATATAAAGAAGTTTTAGAATAATCAAAGAGAAATCTTAAACTTCTTTATTCAGAGAATTTAAAGTCTGGTAGTTCTTTACCGACTTTACTACATAAGTCCTCAACATCTACTAACTCTCTCCCTGAGTAATCTTCTCTTGAACAAGCATCTCTCAACACTTCTCCAGATAAGAATCCAAGTTGTACTGCTCTCAATACTCCAAGCATCTTTGATAGGTTTTGATTACAAAGGTCTTTGTAGAATACCCATATATGTGAACCGTATATACCACATCTATCTAAATCTAATACCTTACCAATTCCACCTAATACACTATCTGGGTCTATTTCATAAGACTTCTCTAGAATCTGCACTAGTACTGTTACTGCTCCTGGGTTACCATCAGACATTATTACAAGTGCATCACCTGTAGTCATATTTCCTGTAATCTTTTCTTTGTGTGTATTCATTTTGTTAATATTTTAGGATTCTCGACTTATCGATATTATTTTGACTTGGTTTGATTATTATTAATTGGAACTTGAAACTT
The DNA here is from genome assembly GCA_032273165.1 of Chlorellidium tetrabotrys. Taxonomy (NCBI): domain Eukaryota; class Xanthophyceae; order Mischococcales; family Botryochloridaceae; genus Chlorellidium; species Chlorellidium tetrabotrys. The sequence goes on along the minus strand of JAUKPS010100155.1, from coordinate 141,412 downwards.
TCAATCATTGCTATCTCAGCTTCAGTTACTTCTCTACCCAATACAAATATCTGCATGTTTTTTGAATGTAAGAAGTTTTCAATAACAGAGAATATTGGAGTCTCCATAGTTAGAGTTGTCTCTTTACTCTCCTGTGCTATGATTGGCTTGAATGGTATGTTGTCTAATACATTTAGGATAAGTCCTCTAGTATCTTCATTAACACTTTTCAGACTATTATTTATATACTGGTGTCTTCTGTTGTTCTTAAACATCCAATATGTTATCTCTTCTATCTTATAGTCGAGAGTTTTTTCTGATACTCTTTCCATTACTTTTTCTTTTTAGGTGTATACTTCTCTACTTCTTCCCCTGAGATGTAGAATATAAGCTGTGAATCCCAACTTTCTTTCTTTTGTTTTGGAGTAAGACTCATCCACCATCTATTCATCGCTCTCTTATAGTTATCTCTATAACTATCTATCAATCTCTCTCCTTCTTTAATACTAGAGGTATTTAGTACTTCTGGTATAAAGTCTTTGTAGTTTGGTTTTGGCGGAGTAGAACTCTTTATAAACACCTCTCTAGTACAATTTGTAGATAGATATGATTGCTTACCTCCTACTAAATAACTTCTGCTAGGATGTCTCCTGTTTGGAAAAGATACTCTTACACATCCACAAGGACATGAGGCAACCTCCATCTTATTCTCACCTTCTCCATTGGTGATTTTGATTGTATATTTATGACTCTTTTTCATCTTCTATGAATTTAATTACATCGTATGGTGAAGGTCTTGTTTCATCTTGATAATAACCTTCTTTGTTTACTGTCATTGACCCACCTGTCTCATCCTTCTGCACCAGAACTGGGTATTCTAGTACCTTAGGCCATTTGCTTTCAGTGTAGATTTTTCGTACAATTCCAAATTCTCCTGACCTAAATTGTACTCTTTGTCCTACGTATGGTGTTTTCATGGTTATATTACTCTTGGATATTTCTTTAAGTCACCAGGTGTAACTACTCTTTCTGTCAACCAACCAATCCCTACAAAATGTTTCAACTCATTTCCAACAATACAGTAGTTTAAAGTTGAATTGTCGTTTAATATTCTTCTACTAAACTCTTTAAATGGAATAGTCTTACACTGACTTGTATCTACAGTATCTAGTAAGTTAGGGTTACAAGTCACTGCATCTTCTCTACCAAAGTTAACTTTAACCTTAGAGCTTGATACCTTAGATATACAGCCAATTCCTAGTGTCTTTAGTTTCTTGTGAGTTACAAGTGTATTTACTGTTAGATTTTCCATGATTTCTATGTTTTTATTCGGTAAAGGTTAAAACTGATACTAGACCATCGATAACCTTCTCACCTTTACGTGTAAGTACGTACCAGTCCTTCCCATTAATTGTCTTCTCTTCTATCAAGTTACTATCAAATAGGTTATCTATGTTAGAGTGTGATTCGTTAAATTCTCTACAGACTTCTGCTGATATTTTTTGAGTACCAAATCTACTAATGTATAGTAGTGCCTCTAAGTTTGCTCTTGTCATGATTGTATATTTAATTTGTTGATTATGAATTATTTATGATATAAAATTATAAAGAAGTTTTGAATTATACAACTTTTTATAAAATAAAAAGGCCTAATAAATTAATACTAGACCTCTCTAAACTATAACCCATACTTTATTTTTCTACACCAACTACTATCCCTACCGTATACTCTACTTCTCCAGGTCTTAGATAAGAGTGTCCATGTTCCATAACCTGGTCTTGGTATGTCTCTTTCTTAACCTTACATCTACCTACTATATCCTTTGCTAGTTTCTCTACTAATCTATTTACCATCCACTCTTCAGGAATCTGTTCAACTCTTAATAGTTCTGTATTTACTCTGTATTTTACTATAAGTCTCTCTGACTTAAAAGTACTCTCAACAATTAGAGGAGTTATGTATTGTATTTCTTTGTTCTTTTGGTTCTTATAAAGTTTAATAAGTGAACTTATAACTTTACCCATAACAATAAGTACTACTGTTAGAACTAGGGAGATTAGGGGTATGACGATGAATAGCATATCTATCTAGCTTTGTTTAAAACTTCACTTAACTTAAGTAACATTCTCTCTCTTTGAGTGAACATCTCTCTTCTATATATCTCTAACAAAGGCATATGTTCCTCTACTATATTTACTCCAGTTAACAACCCTATTCTATTAAATAGTGCCTCTTCTAAGTCATCGTTTCCTGTAATGGTAGGTTTGTTCTGAATACATAGACATGTAAAGACACTTGTCATTATCTTTTCCTCTGAGTCTCTATATCTTGGGTCATCTACTAGAACTGAACCTAGGTACATTATACTATCCTGTAGTAACCATACTCCTTGAACTTCTTCGTAGAACTCTCTCATTGCTGCTTGCTCTAAGCTTCTATCGCTTGGTTCAACAAAACCACCAGGGAATCTATACTTAATTTGTTCTTTCTTTCTACCAACTATTATTTGGTTACTCTCTATATCTACAGCGATTAAATCAACTGTAGGAAATACTTTTGAAAATCTCATATTATAAGTTTTTATTTAAACTAATGATTCTGTATATGTTCTATTACACCCAGAGCATCTATAAGATGTATAAGGCCCTTCATGAGCTGTTTCAATCCATTCATTGTAGAGTCTCTCTGTGTATTTGTTTGTTTCCATTAAATAATAACCCTCATTAACTCTCCTTTACTTGATTCACTTATATATAACTTATGAACTAAGTCAGTAAATTCATTATAAACTGTACCTATATCTAGTTTCTCTAAAACTCCTTTTCTTATTACTGGTAAGTTTTTTCTATCAACCTGGTCTAGACATGTTATAACAAGATTTTGTGTAAGTCCTTTTGAAAAGTGTTCATCACACATTATCCCATATGTTAAAAGGTCTATGTCTAGAGCCCCTATTCTAAACTTACCTTGCCAAACGTTTTCGGTATTTGTTTCTTTTTCGTTATTTATTAACTCAAGACCTTGACCTTCTCCAGTCATATGACCATTTCCATGTCTAGTTTGGTAAGCTCTTGTTACATACCAAACTTCTGTTTCAATCTCCTCATCTTCATCAAGCATAGCTTGTAACTCATAGATGATGTCTAGAGCATTCTTTGAAGTAGTATTTGAACGAGTTACGTTTGGAAAGAATCCAAAGTCCATATCAAGTAAGACACCTTGTGCTCCTTCAAACACTAAGTGTTCAAAATGTAACAATGCTTCTTCACTCTGAACGTCGATTATCTTTTTTAATTCCTCTATACTCTCTTCAAACTCACTAAGTATCCTTGCAAGTTCTGTTTTTGTTAGTCTGTCAATTACTTTTTGATAGTATGACATTATATTTAGTAACTTACCTCTCCATATTGACTCTACATATAAGTCCTGGATGTATAAGTTATAGTAACTTTCGCTTCTTTGTATTGTTGTACCAAATCCTACTCCACATGAACCATCCTGTCTAACTTCATCTTCCTTTACTCTATTTGCTATGACATCAAATGGTGTTGTTACAGGGCATAGTGGGTGTACAATAAGTGTTGGGTTGTATTTTTCTAATACCTTATATTCAGCAACTACTGCTCTTGGATAGACTGTACAGAATCTTGACCAGTATGTAGGTACTCCATTCATTGTTCCTGAACCGAAGTTAGAAAAGATATGTCTATGACCTTCCTCATCTAGAACTGTATGTCCTGCTTGATGGCCACCATTAAATCTTATAACGACTGTCTCCTCACTAAGTGTTTGTTTTGATAGAAATGAAGTTGTAACCCCTTTCCCTTCATCTCCGAAGGCTAGTCCTAGTACTATGTCTACTTTCATTATTTTACGATTTTTAAGAAAGGCTACTTATATAGTAGCCTTTTAAATGTTCTATTTATTCTTAAAGTTTCATTACTCCAGAATCTGAAGTACTTTTCATTATTGAAGTATCTACCTTCATTAATGCATTCTTAACGTTGTTAGCTGTGGAGTCACTGAACCCTGAAGTTACTTTGTCAATATCTACTCCATGAATAACTGCCACTGTGGTAGCAATCAACTCAGCAATATCGTTGTAATCCTCAAGTACAATTAATCTCTCCCCTAACATACTTTTCCAGTAACCTAACACATCTGGGTCATTTTGGTATGAACCTTGATTGACATGTATATGATATACATGGTACAGTCTCTGTGCCTCAGCTAGTAACTCTTTATCAGTTAATTCATCACTTTGTGTATAGCCCATCAAGTCTTTTAATTTACCTGATTCTAGTTTACTCCAATTTGACTCATCACCGATTGTAAACAATACTCCTTTGTTGCCTCTTTTCTCAAAGCAGTCAATTGATGTATGTCTACCAGCTATTAACCAGCTTAATAAATAAGACTCCTTATTCTGTCCACCGCCACCACCTTCTAGGTAGGTTTCTTGTAACCATTTATTCAACTCCTCTGTACCAGCCTCAAATTGGCCAATCTGTAAAGGATAACTATCTGAATAATGGTCACCAATGGCACCAAATAATACTTGAGGTCCTTTGATATCATGTTTCAGTAAGGTTTCCATTAAGTTACCTAACTTCTCTCTCACGATAATCTCTGGGATTTTACCCATTGAACCTGTTACATCCAGGAAGATACCTATCGCTAAGGTTTCTGGATGTGTATCTGAGTCTCTAGATTCTCTAAACTTAACACCATTTGGAGTCATATCATTACTGATAGTTCTTGTTCTGTTGTTAGTAAAGATATCATCTACAGACTTAGTTGTATAAGATGCTTTTAGATTACTATAAGCATCACTTGACCAAGCTGAACTCCCCATCTTTCGATTTTTCTTTTAGTTATTACTCTGTTACTTGTTCAACAGTATCTGTTTCAGGAGATGATAGTTCACCTTCTTCAAATACTACTGTTTCTGATTCTGTATTTGAACTTACAGATACATTTTCAGATGCTGTTAATGTTCCTGATGTTGGTTCATCTACTGCTGGTGCCGATTCTAAATCGAAATTTTCTGTGCTTACTCCGCCCATGATTTTTAGTTTTAAATTGTTTATGATTTGATTAATTATTCTTGTGTTTGAGGTAGTTTATTAAACCTTGTTGATTCCATTATAGGAAGATTGGCTTCTGTTGGAATATAGATTACAGCATTTGGGTTCTTCTCTATATTATCAATCCACAACCAGTGTAAGTATTCTTGGTTATTCTTTAATGACTTACCAATGATTTGATTTGCTCGAGCTACACCATGTGCTCGTATAGTATCAGCCTGTGCTAGTAATGCTGAACTTTCCATCTTTGCTCTTGCCTCTGCCACTGCTACTGATCTACTACTTTGTGCCTCTGCTAGTTTTGCTTCTCCATCTTTTCTTGATGAATAAACTTTATAGCTAGGACAACCCCATAAACCTAATACTATGAATAGTGTTACTACTGTAAGTATTCGTGATATCCACCACCATACTTCTTTTGCTTCTTCTGACATTTTATTTATTTAATATGTGAAATTGTTTAGTATCAAACTTACCTCTTAGTAACTCTCTATAGTTTACAAAGGCTTCATACGGAGAGGTTTCTTGTTTTAAGTAGTAGTCAAGCATTTCGCTATCTACTGTTTTTCTTAACTTAGTACCTACTGATGACCTATCTCCTAACAGGTATATAGCTATTCTCTTACTACACTCAACATCTATATTAACTGTAGCTTTCTTATCAACGAATAGTTGTGAGGGATATACTGATTTGTATCTAGATGAGATAGTATCAACATTCTCTCCTATTCTTTTTAGATGATAGAAGGAGGTAATTATGATTCCATGATTTTCAGGTACTACGTATACAGAGTCTGGATTAAGTCCAAGGTGTGAATATCCTACCTGTGCCAACCAGGCACTAAACTCAAGCATTCTACTTAGAACCCAGTTTACATGTTTAATCTCTAACTCTCCAAGTGAAGATAGAGGGATAGCTCTAGTAGGAACTGTCCATACTAACTTATCATCAAACATACCACCTGAAGTAGGTAGATATTTTCTAAAACTCTCTGAGGACTTATCAGTTAGTGATGAAAGTTTTCTGTAGTTATCAAATGATTTCTGAAGTAATGACTTTTCTCCAGTAATGGTAATGTTATTTAGACTATATACTACTTCTCCAACATCATCTCTATGCTTTAGACCATTTTCTAAATATGTCTTAAATACATTTAAGATAGCAACTGCATCTCCAGCTCCATCTTCAAAACAGATATCTGGGTGTAATAGAACCATATAGTCTTTATACTGCTTCTTCCAATTAGATATGTCTGGAAAAACATCTCTAATTGACTGTGCCCTTTTTATAAAATCTATTTGTTCTGTAGTTGTCATCTTCGATTTTGTTTCTATTATAACCTATAATTATAAAGTCTGTTGATTAAAAAAGACTTTTATTTAAAATAATATCTACTAGACAGCTTTGTACTGGCCAGCTAAGAGGTTCTAGCCGATTCGCGATACCCTATACGCCTCATCAAAGACACCTAGTAGACATTGCGATTGGTGTGGAATTCGAATTCCACCATACTCATTTACGTTTTCGTATTTTCCCTTACTGACCAATCTGACAGTTACTCTTGATATCTATTTCACTGTTTGTAGTAGATATTGGAATCGAACCAATGGTCATTAGATAGGGAACAAGTCATTTAAGTGAACTAAATCACCCTCTATTAATCCTCTAATGGAGTACTCCTAACCCAAGTCATAAACGTTACGGACTTTGTTAATCTACTATTTTATATTGAACACGGTATTGGATTTGAACCAATCTAGCTATCGAGAATCCTCTATCAGGCAGTACTACCTTTTTAGCTTATGTTGAATTTACGCTTGACCTCTGCGAAACCGTGTATTTATTCTATATCTAAAAACTTTTTCACTTCATCTAAATTATTGCAAAATGCGAACTTATAGTTTCTCATATTTAATATAACAACTGTTACACTTCCTAAATCTCTAAATACTTTCTTCGCATCTATCACATTGCAAACAACATTGAATGAATCATCATTGACTTTTACTTTGCTTAAATTTGAACTATTTATTTTTATCATATTTTTAATTTAAAATCTTTGTGAGGTTAGTATTTTTGACCTACACTGTCAGGACTCGAACCTTCTAGTTTGCAGAATCGAACTGCGCTTCACCTAACCTCGCTCTCAACCAAAGAACATTTTTTACAAAGATACCATCCTTTATTCAGTCATCTACGTTTTCACAAGAATCGCTGTTAAGGCAGGATTTCGAACTAGAAGTAGGAGTCGAACCTACATATCTGACAGGCGGTTAGTCCTCTTTCAAGGATTAGGGATTATGCCTATTCCCACATTTAACATACCACTGCGTCTACCAATTCCGCCACTCTAGTCAACTTTACATTCCAAAGTATAAGTAGGTTTAGTTGCGGACTCTCCTTCCTGATGAGGACTCTTTTCACGATAACTTACATTGCTAATAAATTAACAATCCCATTGGTTATAGTTGGCATGTTATTCATCATTTCAATACGAAGCCACCGTATAGTTCATCGAGTTAAAATAAGATTCGAACTTATACCCTCCCAACTTCAGTTGGGGATGCTACCATTACACCATTTAACCTACCAATTTCTAATGAAGCATCTCACTTCAAAGACTGTTCATAAACTAGTTTAATTAGTTTTGAGAGGTTGGTTTACATTCAGTGACCATGACTTGTACTTCGCCTCAAGGATTACACCTATACCTCTTGTAGTCAGGACAGGGTTCGAACCTGTATGAGCTTTTAGCTCCATTCTCGTAAGAACTATGTCTCTCCAGTTCCATCACCTGACTATAGTACCTTTTTAAACGACGTTGAGAAGGTTAACTCTATCTCCTATACGATGAGAACAATTTTGGCACATTGTTAAGAGGTGTTATGTGTTTTACGTTCCACTCGCGAGCGTGGCTATTATCTTTAGCACCCTCTTTCTTACGTCAGTTCCTCATGTAGAAGTTAATCTACTGTCCTATTGTTTCTGCGCTCTCAATTTCAAGCATTTTGAGTAAGAGTAGGGTCACGTAATTAATCAGTTAAGCTCTTTAGTTCCCATGAAAGGTATGTCAAATATACTTAATTAACTACTTGCTGAGAACTCATTCGTATTGTATGGGATATGACAAAGCAAAACCATCTAATACATTCCTTTCTCAAGGGAACAATACGTCATATATTACTATATGAATTTTATGAATTGTAGTATCACGGTTTCAACGTATAATTACTTATCATGATTCTTTTTGTTCAACATCGTTACAATTCAAAGGACTTACATCATTACAAGTAATAATGTCTTGTTAACCTTGTTGATACGCAAATTAGTATAAATCTGTCATTCCTGCTGAATTTCACAGCGGTCATATCAACTACATACAGTTTATGTATTATCCTGTATGGTTTTTAGGTAACTATATCTTGCAATATAACGTGAGCATCTATCCCTCATTTACACCAATATTTTATAAAGTTAATTCCTGCTCTAATGTCGGGCGACGAAACCCCCGACCAAGAATACGATACTTGTTAATAGAATTTTCCAACCTCCTGTGTGTACAGATTAACTTTAATATTTTATAAAACTACTACCTTCTAAGTAGGATTGAATTAATTTCGCTCCCTACTTTGGGGAGAAAGAAAGTTCCTTCCATCTGCTATTAACAGATACTAAGAGTCAATATTAATCTAAACTACTCACATCTTAGAACTGTGAGGGTAGTTTTGGACACTTGTAAAACAAGATTATATGACTTCATCAGGTCAATACCAAGTACTATTGTTTAGTATTAATCAGTAGTTTTAATATTTTAACAATTATACGTTTCGCAGTTCTCGTAGCCTGTATTCGTTCCGATTGTTAATATTTTCCTATTTCAAAGAACTTATTTGTAGTTAGTACTGGACTCGAACCAGTATTCTATGTACACTTGAATCACCCTTCTTCTACTAGTCTCCTTACTCCGTTGACATACCAGATGGCCGTCTAGTATGTCTCTCTAGTAAACCTTCTGCCTCCACGGCAGACGAACACCTAATTCTATCAACCAAAAGATGTGCGTCTTCCAGTTCCGCCAACTAACTATTTTTAATATCCATCTCCAGTACCTATGTACTTGGACTTTACCTTCTCTATTTCAAATTGTCTAATTGCTTCAGAATTTTTCTCTACTCTATCGTCAAAAAGTTTAGAGTCTGTCCATAGTTTTGCTAAACCCTCCCAACCTTCACTAAGCTTCTTAATTTCACTCTCCCAAAACTCTTTTGCATATTCTGAATCTTCAATAGATATAATCTGTACACCTGGTTCTAATAATGTTTTTATTATACAGAACTTAGTCTTTAGATTAGATGTGAAGTCCTTTGCAAAGTTTCTAGTCTGCATAACTTCTTTATCACCTATACATATTTCAATAGTTGTTATATCTTCTGACTCATCAACTATATGACCTAAGAATATTGTTTGTCCTTTTAACATACAATAAAATTATATAGAAGATTTGAATTCTACAACTTTATTTTAAAAGAATATTAAAATAAATGTTGCTAGAGTAGATACTAGTACTGAAATACCTATTCTACTAAAGAATAGAAGTGGGTTAGATTTTGCCACCTTTATGTTTATCTTTACATTGTAGAGAAAACATACTCCCCAGATTGCTAAAAAGATTAATAGTTTCATATTATTTATCTAGTTTTCTTTCATCATACTCCATCACTCCCTTTTCTACAGCATACTTATGTACCTCAGCATATCTTACTTTATACCAATTCATTCTCTCAAAGTCTGAAATAGATTCTTTGAAGCATGTTGTTGCACAGTTTGGTGTTTCATGTATTATTACATGATGCATCTTTAGAAGTGGATAGTTTTTCATCAACACTTCCATAGCCATAAATATCTCCTTAGCTATATTTTCCACTGATGGGTTGCAATACTCCCCTTCTCCATTTAATGACATCAACCACAACTTAGTACCTAACTCTTTCACTGAACGAATACACACTTCATCTTTAGGATTAAAGATTGCTCCATGGTCTAGGATATCATCTATCCACTGCATACATACTCTCTTTATCTCCTTAAAATCCAGTGCATAACCTATATCCTCCTGTGTGTTAAAGGAGAAGTATAGTTCGTATAGATATGTATGTCCATGTAAATGGAAGCATTTCATCCTTTCATTCATTACCCTGTGGGCTGAGTCAAATGTTGAACTCCTGTGTATTAACTGCATAGTTTTCTTGTCTAGTGATTCTCTTGGTATGTTAAATGCTATAGCGAGTCCATCTTTTATATGGTTCATATAGTCTTTGTAGTTAATACTATCTCCTTTCACTCCAGCTTATTTTTGAAGTTATAGTATCTACTTTCTGGTACTCTCTCCTTACTCCAATTGGTTCATATAGTTGATATCCAACCAACCATACAGGTACTGCAATTGTTTCAAAACCTATTACTGACCATATTATATTACCAGTGTTAGCTTTATAGATGATAGAGTCGTTCTTTATCTCATCTTCATCTAAAAGACCATAGGGTTGAAATTCTGTAGTTTTCCCATTCAGAGAAATCTCTTTTGAATCAGCACATCCAAGTGTTGATAGTAATACTATAATTACTACTACTTTGATAATTAATTTTAGTGGTGTTTGTTTAAGAATTTTCATATCTTTTATTGAGTCTATAAATTTATAGATTAGTTTTATATCAAACTACTTTATTTTAGTTTTTTCACTACTATACACTCTCTACCAACCTCTGTAGGTGTTGTTGTATAGGTGGTAATTACTTTGTTGAGATGTTTAGTTTCTCTTATCTCTACCATTGACTTTTCTCCATCATTGTAGTAGCACTTTCCCTTTTGATAGATAGTTATAGATGGTTGTGTTGTGTTACAACTTACAGCTCCCATCCCAAGAAGTCCTAGTATAACCCCCTTTTTCATATTATTTGTAATCTATAAAGAACCCTTTAAGATACCAATAATTTTCCCCATTATCAGATTTAATAAGATATCTATCTATAGTTTCCTCTAGAACTGTATAGATACTACCTCTTGTGATATCTATTGAACTCTTGTTTGTAGTACATATTACCTGTCTATCTACTACTACTGACCTCCCTCTCTTTTTAAGACCATTAATCTTAACTATTCTATCGATAAGTTTCTTTTCTCTAGAAGTTAAGACTCCTTCTGAGTCCATTAGAAAGTTATATTCATCCTGTGTAAAGGGAAGTTGGAATACTACATATAGTATATATCCTAGTATTAGATTTATGTGTATTGTTATTCTCATAATCTTGTCTTTAATTCGGTTAGAAGTTCGGTTTGTTCGTTGATAGTATCAGTTATGCACGATATATCATAGTGTACTTCGTATCTATTTCTTGTTTCTCTTAACACCTTTATCGTGTTTTCTGTTGATTCGATGCAATGTTTATAAATAGTTTCCTTTGTAGCTGACATATCAACTCTATGGTGTTCCATCCATATTAGGTCTGCTTTTTTGTTTAAGTCGTTCATAATTCTTTTATGTTTAGTGAGGTGTTAGTCAATACAAAATATAAGTTTTGTAATTGGTGTACGTGGTTAATTTTCAAGTAGCTTACGTGTCCATATGAAGCATTTAGCCCTCTTATAACTAAACCTGTTTTTGATAAGTATAAAGGGAAATAAAAGCCTTTTATAAACCATTCATCATCTACCTTGTCAAGCCCAAACTTAACAAGCCATTCTTCTGTAAGTGGGATACCACAATAATCTCCTTCATCATACCACTCAAATTCTTCATCACACCGACAATAAATTTTTTCATATGGGGTTTCTATTGTATCTATTGTAATAACTCTACTTATTATAGAAGTATCAGAGTATTGACTACCACTTGCTATCAGATTACCAACTCGAAGTTCATTTGCTTTCATAGTTTTACAATTAGTTTGTTATCGTTTATTGTGTAGTCGTATTCTTTACCTATTGCATTATTTAACTTTTTCTTGTAAACACTTTCAATATTATTGTTAAGTGCGTACCTTTTGTTAATAGTTAGATTTATTATTTTTAATCCTTCAATATTTTCTGCTGCAATAACCTTAAAACTATCGGCATCATTATGAGCAAATTCTTCCCACTCGTTTTCTATTTTTGTTATAATATTAAACTTTAAAGAATAAGTCCAACCTCCTTCGCTCGGTCTTTCATCAATAGTAGCGATTATTCCATCGCTTACTTTTCGTAATGTAACTCTCATAGTCTTATCTGTTAGGTGGAGTTGGTAATGTCATCCAATGGATAGCATTGTTCAAATAGTTGCACCTCTTCAACCGTTTCGGGGAATGGATTTTTAAATGTTGGAATCCAAACGAACCCTAAACCGTTTTCATCTACCAATATTCTATTGGATGCTTGTGCTTGTTGTATTTCCCATAGAGGCAAATAACCTGTGCTTACTACTTCGCCACCTAATTCAACTAACAAGTCAAACAAGTCTTTTTGTGCTTTTACGTTTATTTCTTTCATATCTTATTATCTTCTAAGCGTGACAAATATTGTTTCATACCGAAATGATTATTCCAATATATGTTAGCATTTGCTACCATTATATTTATTTCTTGTTCAGATGCGCCAAAGTTTTCACTTATCGCACCTTGTACATAGGCGTCAACAATGTCTTGATGGTTTAACTCCACAGCATCACTCTGCCCTACGTAGTCGTGCATTGCTTGGTAAATACTATTTTTTAATTCATCTGAATACATATGATTCCACCATTCCCAATATTCATCATCATTCATCCAATTAGTTGACTCTATTGCTCTAGTTTTACAAATGTATTTTTTCAACACCTCCTCCGCACTAACTTTGCTCATTTCTCTCCCTCCTCTCTGTTTAGGAATGCTAATTGCTCTTTATTAAATGGAGTATCAGCGGGACTTCCACCTCGAAGAACATTATTGCAACAATTGCAAACTTCAAATTCAAGTTCTACTATTTCATATTTATTGCTATGGCAACAAATACAATTAGGGTCTGAAATATTTACGTTATAACAATCTGTACAAACTATAAATTTTTCTAATCTTGTTTTTGCATCTGAATGCCCTGCGTAGTCGTTCATTGCTTGACGTAAAGCATTTTTAACCTCTTCTGATTCGGGTGCATCTTTAGAAAATTCATTTTTAAGTTCGCTCTTCAACACCTCCTCTGCACTAACGCTAGGCTTTTCGAGTAAGGCGATGGCTTCGTCTACTAATTCAAATGCTTCTTTAGCGTATTTTATAGACACCAAAGTTGAAAACTTTGATTTTAGTCGTTTCAGTTTCTCTATTAGTTCTGTTTTCATCTTATTTTAACGATTTTATATAGTTAATAAATCCAATGTATTCCTTTAAATGCTTTTCGTTGTTAGCGTGCGTTTCTTTTACTTGTACTTCAAACTCTTCTAATGTACCTTTAAAACATCCGCACCAAATTATGTCATCATCAAAGCAATAAGTAGTCATTCGTTTAGCAGAGCCGATACAAGCAACTTGTATATATCTCTTATCTAAATTCGCAGAGCGGTTTATTGCTTGTTCTAATGTTTTTCTAATGGTGTTATTCTCGCACTCGTATTCAAATAACACATTGCCAAAGATTGATTTAATTTCTATTTTCATCTTATTTCTCGTTTAGTTTGTTTTCGATTTCTGTTAGTTCGGATTGTAATTCTGCTTTTCTCTTTTTAAGTGCGATGATTTCGGGGCTTTTGCGTGGGATAAGAGAAGAATTTAAACTGGTAAAATGTCGACCATCTAAATACCACCAAATTAAATGCCAATTATTATTAGAGTTCATTCTCCCAAACAACTTCCCACCCTCCACTTCACTAAAGTTGTTGAAGATAATAGGTTTAAGACTAGTTTGTTCCCCTAGTCTATTAAAACCCTTTGGCATACCAAGAAAGAATGGCCCTATATTTTGTGCCATTGTTCCTGCTGTATGTCCTCCACAACCTACCCCACTATGATGTGGTTGAAAGCATTCTGTATTATATCCACTTACACACCCAGGACACTGGTAGTTTTCGATTGCTTGTTTTACGTTCTCTTCCATTTTATTTCTTGTTAACTTTATAGGTATAAAATTATAAAGAAGTTTTGAATAATCAAAGAGAAACCTTGTTTATTTTTTCTTTAACTCAATCTTTCTATACAAAGGTACTCCTCTATACTTTTCCATTGGTGTGGTTTTCTCCTTAGATACTCTACTTACAAGCCTCTCATCTTTATAGAGTTTATGCTTCCAATCTGGTTCCCAGGCTTTCCATGTTCTACCATCATCAAACGTTCTTTGAACCTCTAATATATATCCTTCTAGTTTTAATGTAGGTGTTACTTCTACTACTTCGACTTTTCTCTTGAAAAAATCTGTAAAAAAATTGCTAAGTTGTGTAAAAAAATTCTTCATATTATATTCTTTCTTCTACTTTTTGTTCTAAATCTTTAATATATGACATACTATCACTTCCCATTATATCAACAATATCTTTTAGTGATAGATGTCTCCCAGTATATTTACTACTAAGATACTCCTCTGCCTTCTCCTTTGTTGAAAAGCAAACAGGGTTAAGTATAGAATGTTCATATAACATATAGGGACCATATACCCCTTCTAGATGGTTTTTATCTTTAGCTATTACATATACTTTATCTATACTAAATCTACACTGTACTCCATCTCTGGTTACAAAGTCTACATCTTGTTCTTTAACAGGTAGTCTATCTAAGAGCATTTGATGGTTTGGAGTCTCAAAGTGTACTAGTATTTTGTTATCTTTGTTAATGGTAGAAAAGCGTACTATCTTCTCTACTCCAAGTTGTGTTTGTATTTTATTTCCTACCTCATAGGTAGTATTATCACTAAGTCTATTTATACGAACTATATCAAACTCTTTTGGGTTATGAAGTATACTTGACTCTTCATATACTCTACTACTACCACCAGATAATCTAACACTGGTACCAGGTCTCTTCTGATATAATCTACTCTCAATATCTATTAAGTTAAAGAGTTCACCAACTCCCTTCTCTCTAAATACTAAAACTAGGAAGCTTTTCTGTTCGACTTTCTGAACTTCTTCAATCTCCTCTAGGTTACAACAGAATACTTCTGATACAGTAGGGAATGTTACTTCTGGTCTAAACCATGCTGTGATAGTTTTTCTAGAAAGTAGAGGGACGAAGTGACTTATCTTAGCTTTACCATATGGAGTTTGTACCTCTTGACCCTCTTTGAACATCTTCCCATCACTATGTCTTAGTACTTTTGTAACCCTATATGAATTACTATCTCTAATCTCCTCTACTATACTATAAGTTCCTTTTGGAGTAGTTATACTCTTTATTACTTCCCCTATGTTATACTGTAGCTTTTCTAGGTTATCTTTAAGTCTTTCGATGTCTTTGGTATCCATTTTTATTTTTGTTTTGATTGATGTTCCTTACTGTTTACCTTATTGTAGATTTCTATTGAATTTAGTATAAGTTTTTCAAGAGATGCTTTTGTAAGTAAGATTGGTTGGTTGTGATATCTATACTCTTTCAACCTCTCAGCATTGGCAAAGTATTTGATATTTGGATTAATTGGAAAGGTAGAGTTTATAACTATTATATTAGTATCTCTAGTCATCTGCGTCCAGTTGTAAGTTGTAGTATCTAACTGCCAGATTGTTTGCCCATCTTTCTCATACACATCAACCCCATCTTCTGTTTTAAACAATAATCTCCTCTCATCTTTCTTTCTTACTAGTAGAATATCCTCTAAGGTACACTCTCCTTCTTTAGTAATACATGATGAGGCATTTCCTGAACAGTTTGAGAAGTTAACTATTAGATGTCCGATAGTACTGAAGGATATTCTACTAACTTCTCTACTTTCTCCATGGTATCTTACCACATCACCAACTCCAATTCTTTGCCCTGTTTTTCTAATCTCTATTTCACCTATTGTAAAGTGTCCGCTGTTATAGCACTCTCCTAATGTTATCATACTTTGATATGTTACTGGAATTGCTTCATTATCAAATTCATAGTAATAGGAGTTTGAGGTAGTTGGATATTTTACATCTCCATATATTACAAAATCTCTCCCTTCACTTTCCAGTCTATTTCTTGTAAACTTTGTAACAGCAAACCTCTCTACACTCTTTAAGTACCTTACAGCTGAGGCTTTGTTAGAGAAGAATAAACAACCCTCCCAGACATTATCTGGTATAGTATCAAAGTTAAAGGGACCGTAGATTTTATTTGGTTCAATTCTATCATCAGAACCAACCCTCCATACTGTATAGTATCTGTCATTAAGATACAAGTACACTCCATCAGTTGTTTGGAAAGTCCTGGTACCTTCTCTTGGTTCTAAGTACTTCTCCTTAAAGGTTAAGAAGCACTTCTCTGGACTATTACCAGATGTATAACTCTTTGAGAAATTGATTAACTTATATAAGTTCTCAATACTAATTTCGATTCTGTCTTCCATATTAATAAGGTTTTCTTGATAGTATTTTTACTGGTGCCTCCCAGGTTCCATTACAATACTTTCCAAACTGCTCAATACTTACAATAAATACTACTAGTTTGTATATATCAAAGTCCTCTTGGTAAGAAGTATGTACTTCATAGAAAGGACTCTTTCCACTATCTCCATTAATAACTTGTGAAAAGTCTTCAGGGTTTGGGAGATAGATGTGATTAACACCACTTATGTTTCTTACATCTATTAAGTGTCTGGTACTGTTTGACTTAATGAAGTTAAGCATATCCAATCTCTCTTTACGAGTAGGGTGGATTTCTACTCTCCTAATACCTTCAAAAGTAAGAGGTAGTTCCTGTTTTTTGTTTCTCTTTGATGACATATATTTTAAAATTGAAATGTTGTTCTAAATTGATATTTCTTATTACTCTCTCCACTCCCACCTGTTTCATTTCTTAGTCTCTTGATACATTCAACTAAGAAGTCCTTGGTACCGATGACATCATTCATTGCCCTGTGGGCGTCTGTTAGAGCAATACCAGCTCTATCTAGGACTGTTCCTAGTTTAAAGTTTTGCATACTCTCATCATCTCCGAATGCCATCTTACCTAAGGCGATAGTATCGATGTATTGAATGTTATCTCCATTACCCATCACATACTTACCTATATCTATCTTTGTATACTTCTTTAACTGCATAAGGAAGTTATGGTCAAAGAGTGGGTTGTGTCCTACCATCCAGGTTTTATACCCTGGCCCCTTGTGGATGTTTACTTTCTCAAAGTGCTCAACTACTCTCTTAGCAAGTTCTTTGATATCAACTCCATCTCTTAGTAACATGTCAACTGTAATTCCTGTTACATCCAATGCCTGTGGGGTATAGGTGAGTGTTGTATCAAAAGGTTTAACAAGTAGAGAGAATCTATCTATCTCCTCCAGGGTATCTCCTTTGATTGATAGCATTGCCAACTCTGTCATCGGGTTCTTATCTGCCGATAGACCTCCTGTTTCAAAGTCGAATATTGTATATGAATTTATCTTCATTATGTTGTATTATTGTAATAGTTCTTAAAGTTAAAAAGAAGTTTTGTGTTAGTTGTATTTTGTTTTAGAAATTTTTTCCTTTATTATTGTGATAATTAATATCCGTGAGAAGGAGTATTAAATAAGAAGTAACTTTTTATAAAATTTTCAGTTTGTTTTGTAACTCTCTCACAATCAACGACTAACATTTTCAAACTGTATTTTTTTACTACTAACTTCTAGTTTTTACTACTTTTTTCTTATTTTGAAGACTCTCTACTCTATATTTTTAAACCATCTCCCTATCAAAACATCCCCATCTCCCAAAGAATCATTCACCACAACCTTAAGTCCTTGAAAGGTATTAATCTGCCCTCTATCTCCATCCGACTGTGATATAGTCCCTAGGAACTCATCTTGTAATCTAGTTGAGGTATTCTTGTTTATAAAAATACATAAGTTCTCTGTCAGAGGGGTTTTTGTATCCTCAACAAGTTCATTCACTCTATCCTGTATAACTTTCCCTATACTCCTCTCATCCTTAAAGTAGTTACTTAACTTCTTAATTTCAATCTTACATTGCTCAACTTCTTTTTTAATCAAATCTGTCAGAGCTCCAAGGCTAACAGGAATGGCAATAACACCCTCAACCATAGTTACAAGATTTAAGAGTGGAGTAAGTCTGTTTCTAATATCACTCTGTATCTCTTCTTTATCTAAAGTAGTAGGCTTATTTCCTTCAACCTCTCCCAGGACTTTAGTATATTCTACCATAGGTCTAAAAACAAATGGAAATTCACTTTTTAATATTGAACTATCACTCTGTTTAACTCTACAAATCACCAAATGATTCCACCATAGATTTAAAGTATTGCATTCAAATTCTGATTGATACTTATTTTGGTTGTGACCTATATAGTATTTTAGTTCAATCCAAAAATTTAAAACTTCTTCAAATGCAAATTTGTGACCACATAAAGCTATCTTGCCACCTCTTCCACATGCTTCAAGTACTTTTTTACTAAATTCTGACATAATTTATATTTCTTTTGTTTGTATTACTAATGGTTCTATGGATATATTAACGCTATACTCTTTTACATCTAGGACTATTCTGTTTAACTTTGATTCAATAAGTGTTTTCAATTCTTCTTCTGCTTTTTCTACAGAATTAAAATCATATACTTGTTCTAGACAGGTTGATATTTTAGTATTTAGTTTATCTACCCAATTTTCTATAATACGCTCTCTACCAAAAGGAGTATATTCTTTTTTAATTTCTAACTCCTGTAATTTAAAAATAGTTTTTTCTCTATATAGTAGTTTAACTATTCTATACTTTGGAATCATTAATGCAATCTCATCTTGCATCTCTTCCATTCTCTTTTTTGCTATTTCTCTATCTTCCATTATACGTATGGTGTTGGGTCAAATGATTGATTAACAGTACTAACATTTCTTTTAGTTCTTAGTTCTTTTAATTTATCTTCAATATCTTCTATCATTTGCTTTAGATATTGCGGGTCTTCAAGCATAAATTTGAAAGTTAATAACTCATACTCAAATTTGATGTGAAGAGGTGTATAATTATCATTATCAATTATTTTTATCTCTATTTTCATCTATATATATTTATACACTTTGGTATTTTTTTAGCATGCTTTATGCTATCTTTTCTAACTTTTCTGATATACTCTTAAACATTTCATTTCTTGACCCATGATAGTCATCATAGTCTTCTATCGCATTTAAACTTTTCAAGAAACTATACATTTCTTCGTTTGTTTTGAAGTTATGCCTATCGACTTCTAATCTCAACTTTTTATGTATTTTTTTATCATTTCTTTCGTATTTTTTAAACTGCTTCTTGCCTATTACAATACAACGTCTTATGCCATCTTCATCAATAAACTCATAAACTGTATTATATGTTCTTGACATTAAATCTTCAAACTTTGCAAATTCTCTATGATTAAAATCACTACCGATTTTAAAATTAACAGCATTAAAATCAATACTGTTGTTTAACTCTATTATCTCTGCTATCTTATCATCAACACGTATTTTTAATTGATTTAACGCCTTGTAAACAAATCTCTTATTAAAATATGAATCAATGTGACCTGTCCAATGTTCAACGTTTTGAACCATATAGTCTTGTGTATATGCGTATATATTCATCTTACTTTTCTTTAACTCTTTCTATAAAAAAAACCAAATATGGTTTCTTTAACCATTCAGATAGACTCATATCGTAGTCATATCGTCTCTCCTTACGTGTTATCTCTAGTATAGCAAACTTATTAATAAATAGTTTGTAGAATGAACGTACTTCTTTTATATCAAAAATTAGGAAAAAGGTTACTCCTAGAAATAATATCAGCAAGCATACAGGTAATACTATTAAGTATTTTATTAGTGGTTTTATCATCTCTACTGTCTCCTCTCTCTATCTCTAATTTCAACTACTTCTATGGAACTATCTTTCCTAGCATACTCTCTTGCTCTCTCCCTTCTAAGTTCTCTGTCGTAGTTAGGTTTAGTATCGCTTACTATATAAGTTATCATTTGTTGGGTGAGTTTATACTTAGTGGCAAGATATGTTTTACTCATCCCTATACTAAAGTCCTTTTTTATTTTAGAGTTTCTTTGTACTCTATCATACCTCGTTTTTTGTTTCATTAACTTAGAACTGGTATATTTGTAGACTGTAGCTAGTGATAGACCTAATAGGTTTTTAATTTCAACAGGTTTCTTCCCTTCTTTTACTAGTCTAAGTACTTCTCTCTTTCTATTTTCTTTTTGTATCTCTCTTACTGAAGTACCTTGTTTGGATAGGTCATATCTAATACGTTTAGGTATTTTGATATCTACTCCTATTCTATCTTTTACATCTGAAATAGATTCTACTACCTCTTCTCTCTTCTCCTGTCTTACTTTTGCTCTAGAGTACCCAATTCTATCCCTTCCAATTTGTCGAATTCGTTCTGGAGTTAGTTCAGTCTTAGTTGATATTTCTGTTAACTCATAACCTTCCTCTAATAAGAAGACTATTAGATTGTTTCTTTGTTCCTTGAACTTTCTACCAACCTCATTTGTTCCATCTTTCATCTATACAGTTTTTTTATACTCTCTACTACCCTCCTTACATTGATACTTTCTCATTCTATCATTATGGTTACTCTTCTTATCAGAAGGAGTAGCTTTATAGTTTGTTATAATGTAGGCAATCATTTGTGTTGATAGATTATACTTAGTAGCAAGTGACTTGTAGGTATAGTTTCCACTAGTATAATCCCCTTTTATCCTCCCATCTCTCTCTATCTTTTCCTCCTGGGTTAACTTCATCTTTATTCCTACTGAATGTAAGTACTTATAAACAGTAATTAGAGAGCAGTTTAAGGTTCTTTTAATATCTATCGGCCTTACACCAGAATTATACAACTCCACCACCTTCTTTACTCTATTCTCTAATACAATATCTTTGTACTTCTTACTTCCACTTTCGTTTAATAACACAGCAGAGGCTTTTGATAGAGTTGTATCAAGTCCTATGGTATTTTTTTCTTCTAGTATCTTCTCTATCTTCTTCTCCTTTATCTGCCTTCTTTGTAGTGAAATATCCACTCCAAGTCTCTTTCCAATCTGTCGAACTCTTTCTCCACTTATCCCTAAACTACTAGCTATTTTATTTATTGAAATGTTGTTTTGTAAACTTTCAACTATAAACTTTTCTCTTTCAATCTTATCCATTTTTATTTTTGTAATCTTTAGTATAATTATTTAATTCTTAAGTAGTTATACTAAGTGCTTTTTGTAACAATTTAGTAACTACTCTTAAGTATCCTTTCCCTACCCTGTCTGCATCAGCAGTAAAATTAATTGATATTTGGTCTGTTACAATCTTACCATCAAGGATGACTTTTTTAGGAACATCCCATCTCCATTGTACAGTTTTTTCGTATTCTTTTTTTACATATACTATTAAGTTTGCCCAGTCGATATCTGATTGGTCTAGTTTATGTACCTTCCACAATCTACACTGATAGGTCATCGTACCTCCAGACCTAAAACTATACTGTGGATACTTTTTAGTATAGTATTCTTTTAGAGCTGTGCTTCTTTGTCCTGTTGTACAAATAAATAGTATATTCACTTACGTTAGTTTTTCTAGAAACTTAAAGTAACAGTATATAGCTACTGAAATAATAATACCAGCCATTACTACCATAGTAATTTGTACTAGTGGGTGATAGTTATTAAAGTTATTAGCAATGTTGTTCATAATAATAAAATTATATAGTTTTATACATCTAAAAGAATCTTTTTTAAGATTTAGAACGGACAGTCATCTTGTATTCCTTTTTTAGAATTTTCAGAAACAGTTAGTATTCTAATATTATCTATTGAATAGCCTTTAGTGTTATCAATTCTATCTATCGATAGTTTATTTTTCAATCTCCCTTTCCCTTCTATATAACCTGTGTCAACACAAAACTTCTTAAACTCCTCTATGGTTAGGAAAAACTCTTTACCTCTCCTTCTGGCGTTTTGTTTTAGGTAATAGAATACATATCTAGGGTAGTCTCTTTCCTTCAACCTCCTCCATATACAACAGTAACAGTAGTTGTATTTCTTTGGCTTATATCTTCTACAGTAAGGAGTTATACATAAACCCTTTTTCTTCTTTACTATTTGAGTTTTTGATAACTCTACTCTCATTCTAGAAGATTGAACTATCCCAAAGTAGTTTCATTACCACCCCTAGACATTCAGGAGTAACATCTTTATGAAAATCAACATTAACTGAAATCCTTTCCATAATATCATTACCTGTCTCAGCATTGAGTATGTCCTGGATTAGTATGTGGTTTCCTTCTGTTGACTTTATACCAGAGTTTCCGTATATAACTGATAGTCTCTGTAACTCTTTTTCCTTTACAGGAGTTAGATTTTCTCTTAGCATCTTATTCTCTTTCCTTCTGTTAGTTGTTCATCAAATAATAATCTAGTCATTAGAAGTGCTAGAAAATCAAATCTCTTTACTCTCTCTTTTGTATTTAATAGTCTTCCAAGGAACTTCCAATGTTCTGCTCTATGTGTTTTTATCATAGATGATTTGTTTCCATCTAAGCCTGCCTTGATGTTTGCTATTCTATCACATAGTTTAATTAAAGTTGCAGCATCAGCAAGGTCACTAATTGTACCTGCATACTCGTTAAGACAATAGTTAATATCCTTGTAATAGTCATCACCAGCTCTTTCATCTCTATCTTTACCTCTAAGATTAGTTAGATAGTATACAATTTCAGCAACAAGTTTTCCAAACACATCTCTGATATTATTATAAGTAACTCTATGGTCTTCAATTGAGTCATGTAGCCATGTTGCGGCGATGATAATGTCTACTATATGTTCATTTGTAATGCCTAAGTATACTAGGGTCATTTTTACTTCCTCTACTACTTTTTCAAGGTGTCCTACATCATAAGGTTGATTATCGTATAGGTGATTAGTTTGCTTACACAGTTCTCTAGCATAGAGTTCAGCTCTATGATGTAAGAGTCCATTAGTTAAAATCTCTTTGTTCATATTCTTCGATTTTTATTGTTAACTTATTGAATGTTTCTATATCTACTCTACTAATATATTCTAAGTTAGATAGGAAGCATTTTAATCTTATCATTCTCTCCACATCCCAACTCTCCCAATCCATATGACAGTCTCTACACATTAACTGTATATTTTCCTTTTCAAGCTCCAAGTCCTTCCTTTGCTTTACACTAAGGATATGACTTTTATCTAAACCGTATTCTGACTTTCCACAACCTTGACAATAGTAAGTATCATTTTCTAAAGCTTCTTCTTCAATCTGTCTTTTTAACTGACCAAGTTTTAGTTTAGTAGAAGACTCTTTCGCTGTTGATTGTTTAATAGTAGTACTCTTTTCCTTTACTACTCCACCCTTCTCTATCTTAACTCTATCTATTCTTTCACGATTACAATATTCACATAGATGGTGAGTTTTATTAACCTCTTGGAACTTAGTACACTTACTACAAAGTTTTATAATCTCTTCCTTAGATTCTTTTTGTATCTTATCTCTCTCCTTTTCTAAGTGATACTCTAATCTACTTACTCCATTATGTGTTCTTTTGAAATTACATTCAGAACACAACATTCGTTTACGATTTTCAATATAAGTATCTCTACCACACCCACTACAACTCTCCATACTACAGAATCTTTGACCAGTTAGTTGATAGTAGGTCAAAAACAAGTTGTATGTCTTGATGTTTTAGTTCCTTAGATTCTTTTAAGTCTTTAGCTATATATTGATAGTTATTCTTTAGAATCTTATTGATTAAGAATACTATAGTATCTTCTTCATCTCCACATCTCTCCCTAATGTTAATAGAGAGTTTTACTAGTCTTAGTATTATATTTAGTATCATATTCTATTTTTCTTAATCTTTCTGTATAATGTTCTTTCTGAAATGCCTAGGGCTATGGCTGTAGCTTTTCTAGAGTAGTTATTCTCTTTAAGAGTATCTAGTATAAACTTATCCTTAAATCTATCAAGTTTCTTACTAGAGTCACCACCTACTATACTGAACTCTACTCTAGAATTCAATCTGACTTTATTTACAGTAGCGCCTTTCTCTTCAAGAAGAAGTTCTCGTAAGTCCTCTAGGGTTACTATATAAAAGTTACCCTTCTCCTCGATTGCTTTTTCAACGATTTCTAATGTTAACATCTAGTATCTGTTTAATTTATCAATATACTCCTTCATAGAATGGTCATAGAACCCATCCCACCATTGTTTCTTACCCCAGGCTTTTACCCTCGAGCGTACTGTATCTTTGAATAGTTTCCATAAATCTGGTTTCTCTACTATGTTACCAAAGTAGTCAAGATAGACTAGTTCTCCATGATGTCTATACCCTAACGTCCAGAATGGAATCTTAGTTACTATATCCATATTGTTTCTTACTCTAAGATGTCTCACATCTTTATAGTGAAGAGAGAAGTCTCTATCTCCAACCCTTGGACAACCAAAAGTAACAACCTGGGTACAATATGTTTGTGAGGCTACTACAAGTGCCAGTGCCCCTCCATAAGAATGTCCTGTGAAATAGACAAGTCTATTTTCTGTACAGGTATTAAGATAGCTTTTTATCAAGGCATTTACTCTATGTGCCTTCCTAGAAAATCCTGTATGAATTCTATAGTCATGATGTTTTGACATAAAAGCATTTGTATCTACTAATATATCATCTCTTTCGTCTGTACCTCTAAATACAAATATTAGTTCATAAGTATTAAGTAATACATACCCTTGGATACCACTAATGTTAATATACTCAAGTACACTATAGCCAAGTTTTTCAAACTCAGGTTTTGCTACTTCCTTTGGATTATAGGCTAATCTATTTAGTTCAGCAAATAGTTTTATTTTCGGTAAGTCCTCTTTTCTATTCATGTTTCTTATATCTATCTTTGGTGTAAATCATATAAGTTCCATAGCATATTGTCAATACAATTAGGAATGCTATATGTGAATCAATTGGTGCATTCGGTCCTCCATGGCTATTACCGTAGTCATCATCTTTATCCTTGTCCTTATCTTTGTCTTTTTGGTAGGTTGGTTCAGAACTCTTCTCTCTGTTTTTCATCTCATCTACACCTGAATAGGCAAAGAAGATTGAAAGTACTAGTAATAAAAATATACTTAATCTTTTCATTTTATTTAAAATATAAGTCAATGTGTGGGAATAGTTCCTGGTTCGCTCTGTTTAACATAGTCTGTTTTTTATTAGAATGGTCTATATCAAAACTCTCTATCCCTGTGTCGGTAAGTAGGTCACTATTTATGTTTATATAGAACCAAGTTGCACAATTAAGTTGTGCATATCCAAATGTAAGTAGAAAGTCTTTAAATAGTGGATATTGTGGGAGTACTGATTCAATGTACCATTTTTTGATTACACTTTCATCTATAGACCATTTTGATAGAGTCTTACATACCATAGAAGATGAGTGTAGTATGAAGTCAAGTTCTATATCAGGAGTATTTCCCTGTAAGATAGATTCTAGTGTCCTTAGTCCATCTTGTAATACTTTCAGTTTATTTAATTCAAACTGTATCTTCTCCTCCTGCTTTAGGAATTCTTGCTTAAGTTGTTCTCGATTTATTTTCATTGCTTAGTTGTTTTGTAAATGTAACCACATTGTAGTATCGTTTGGTGTAGAGTAAGATACCTTTTTCTCTACTATCTCTTCAATTGATAAAAGCTCTACTGAACGGTTAGCAAATTTAGAGTTAAGTGTACCAGCGTATATAACCTTAAAGGAATATTTCTTAGTAACTACTCTGTAGCCTTTACCTTCAAAAGTAGATTGCTTTGCTGAAGCTCCTACAAAAGAAACATTATCTCCTCCACCTATGATAAAACATAGTCCAAACTTTCCTTTTACAAGTCTATTAGACAATACATTACCCGATAGGTCTTGTAACTCATATTGAAACCCTTCTTCTACTAAAAATCCACCATTCTCTTCTTGCTCTTTAATCTTATCTAACAACCCTCTCAATCTATTCATTGCTTGGTCTTGAGCTTGGTCACATATCCCTCCCCAAGAATAATCATCAACACAGTTGAAATAATTTTCCATTCTGTAGTTAGTGTTTTTCTGATGCTCTACTTTAAGAGTATCGATAGTTTGTTGGATTCTTTCTGAAGTTTTCATGATGTTTAAGATTTTAGTTTATTATCTATTACACCATAAATATATAAAGAAGTTTTGAATTACACAAGAGAAATCTTTTATTTTTTTTGCTTAGCCTCTTTGAACTTCTCCTGAGCTTGTTTCAATAAGGTTTGTTTCATCTTTTCCTGTATTGATAGTAAGTTAGAACCGTTCTCTTCAAGTTCCCCTTGTGTTTGGGTACTTTCCTTAGTTATAGACCTTACCTTCTCCTCTAGGGGTTCTAAATTGGTTGTACTATCCACCATCTGATATTCAACATCTATAATATCCTTTTCTTGTGACCCTTCTGAGAGTGCAGCAAGTTCATTTTCTGATTTCTTAGTCTTCTGAATTAGTTTGTAAAACTCTTTCTTCTCCTCTAGAGTAAGTTTAGATACATCATACGACCTCTTTCTCTCCACCACCTTGGCATTGTATTTGTTATTAATCTTCACTTGTACACTTTTTGTGTGCAATCCGAGAACTTTTTCCTTCTGGTGTAGGACTTCAAGTAAGTTATAGAAAGCATAGGACTTCATTTCCTTAGCCTTAAACTTATTATACTCACTTACATCTATACTAGACAATGCATTGATTTCTTTATTGTATCTCTCAATATGCTCTCTTACTGTAAACTCCTTTTCCTTAACATACTCCTCATTTAGGAACTTTCTAGCATCTGAAATAATAGTTGAAAGGTATATGTCATCTTTGTCCCTTGAATCCTCTGATAGTACTATGAAGATTTGCTCCTTGGACATACCTTCTTTGAATCTACTAACAGCACTATTATATAGATGTTTGTATTCCTTAGTATTTCTCTTAATTACCTCCTCACTCATCTCACCACCTCCACATCTTCACCAATTATAAATAAAGTTGGGTGTACAAAGTATACTCCTGGCATCATAGGGTTAATCCAGGCGTCAAAGATAAGTCCTAATGACTCATCGTACCAAGTACCAAGTCTTGCATTTCTAACTCTTACTCTCATAAAAACATAAAATCTGGGTTTGTATCTTGTAATAATTCCTTCACCGCCATGACCAATATATCCACCTCCTCATCATGTGAGGCATTTGGAAATGCCGCCCATTGTTTCAATGTCTCCTCAACATACATACCATCCACCAATCTAACTCTTCTTGCCTCAAGGGATGGTGTTACTGAATAGGCTCTTGTTACCTTATCTAAGTCAGGAGATGGAGACTCGATGATGTTTAACATCGTTGTCGCCCTTATCTGTTGTACGATAGACTTTCCACTTGCCTTCGGTTCCACAAATACTTTTGAGGCATGAGAGCCAAGTCTTCTTACATATTCTATTAGGAAGTTACAAAGTTCTGGGAATTCTAAGTATCTTATCTGTACATCTAGTACATATATAATATTGTTTTGTTTGAAACATGCTAGAATACCAGTCGGGTCATTCTCTGTATTCTTCGTGTAGGCACTATCTAGGAAGAAATGTACTGGCTCATTAATAGCATCTCTTGTCAGATTCATCCAGCTAACTATCTCAAACCAATCTTTCTTAATAATCCCTCCTTCATCAGGTGATGGAGTTTGTTCATACTGTCCTGAATATCCTCTTGAACCAAGTGTTGACTTAAACTCCTTAAGAGTTTTTCTATCAAGCCTTATTGGGTCTAGTAATCCATCTCCACTATAAAGAATGGCTAGGTGTGGTGGGTTTATCAGGTCTGACCTCTCAGCTGGGAGGCAGATGTGTCTATATGACTCTTTGCTTTTCTTCAATAAGTATCCAGATAAATCCTCAGCATGTAGCCTCTGCATTACTATAATACGTACTCCAAGTTGTGCTGGTGTTAATCGGTTGAATAATGAGTTGGTGTAGTATGTTATGGTTCCTTTTCTAAATACCTCAGATTCGGAGGTCTTAGGGTTCTGAGGGTCATCGACAATTAGGAACAGCCCTTTGTGCCCCGTGATGTTAGAACCTGTTGTTTTACTTAATCTAAACCCACCTTTATCGTTTGCGAAATATCCTTTGGCATCTGAATCTTTTCTTATCTGAAAAATATCACCAAATAACTCCTGGTACTCATCACTCTTTATAATATCCTTACACAGTTGTGAGTTCATCATCGATAACTCATCATCAAAAGAAACACAGATAAATGTAGCATATGGGTTCGTCAACCATACCCAAGCTAGGTAACAAACTGATGTAATTAAGGACTTTGAGGTTCTTGGAGGGATGTTAATAATAATGTCCTTTGTTTTTAACTCTCTTCTTATAATCCTCTCTGCCTCCTCTTGTAACAAATCACATAGGTATTGTATGTGGAAGGAGTCCTCATACTTCTCATTCGGATACAGTACCTTAAAAGCCCATTTAAAAAACTCATGATATGATGATTTAAACAGCTCTCTTTTTAATTCGTTTTCAAGTTCTCTATTAATCATTCTAATACACCTCTTTCACCTTCTTTAATAGGAACTGTAATCTTTTCTTCTCATCTTCACCTAATCTCTCAATGTCATATGTTTCATCTTCTTTGTGAAGTTCAACATTAACTTCATTATTTATCTCTATGGTTTGTGCCTCTATGTGGAAGCCTAGTAGTTTTTCTTTATAGAATAAAGCTTTCATCTTCCCAGGAGTATTTCCTATCTCATGAAAGTATTCATATGCCTTTTCATATAAAGCTATGTGATGGTTGAGGATATCATCAAGGTCTATCGATATAGTCTCTCTGATTACCTTCCTGGCATCGTTAATGATATTGTATATATAGTATTGTGATAGTCCAGTTTCAGGTTGCAGGGTATTATATATTGAGGAGGTACTCTTCCCTTCAAGTAATAACACAACTATCCTATCTCTAAGTGCCTTCTTATCTTTGGTACTTAGTACAGGTGTGAGTTGTTTGATTAACTTATTTCCCCTTGCCATACTATTGTAATAGTAACTCCCTTTCTAGGAACCAATACTTAGACTTTTCTGGGTCATTAAACTCTACAAAATATGTATACTGCCCAGTTCTATCTGGAGAATCTTTTATATTCCTCTGTAAGTCTACCTCTATAATAATCCCTTTACTTTTTTTGATAACAGAGGTATTCTCCATATCACCAAAATAGAGCTTCTTGATATAATCAGGATTCACTCTTACTTCATCATCTACTAATAAACTCATATCTCTATAAACAATAATCTAAAATAGTTGGCTTACCGTTTCCATTATTTTGTACAATAATGAAACCTGGCGCTGACTGGTAGCCTAAGTCTACCGAATAATCATTTCCTGGAAATAAGGCTGGACAAACTATTTGTCTGAAATTTTTACTATCTGCTTTAATTTTTCTTGAATGGAGATGACCACTCACCAATAAATTATACTTTCCCTGTACACCATACTCAAGTATGAGTTCTGCTGCTGGGAGGTCGGTTAATTTCTTATCACCATGTGTCATAATATAGTGAATGTTATCTATAGTTACTGAAACTAGTTTCTCATTATAAACTATCTCTACATTTTCCTCTAGTGAAAGTCTAAGGAATTCAAATATTAGTTCTGCTATGAACCCTTCATGTTCTTGTTTTTTATCCGAGGCAGCTCTATCGTGGTTACCTGGAACTCCATAGATACATTTTACGTTATGTATTGATGAAATAAATTCAGCTAATACTTTATAGGTTTCTATAACTACTCTTGAACCGTAATAACCTTTTGCCACTCCCTTCCATGAATCTGGATGGTTGGACCCTGAAAATGTCTCAATAGAATCTCCTATGAAGAATAAATGTACTTCATTGGCTTTTACTTTATTAACAACATTTGCTATGGTTTGTAGATAGTTTCTAGCTATCTCTGGGGAGTATTGTGGGAGTTGTGGAGTTCTATTCTCAGAACCAAAATGGAGGTCTGCTATGTGTACTGTTAGTATGGTGTTTTCCTTCTCTCCATCTTCAATATAGGTCTTTGTGGAAAGTTCTATTTTTGGTAGTAAGTCTTGTAACTCTAAGGTTAGTGACTGTAATTCAAGTTTCTTTTTATTGTCACTATCTATTACCTCTTTGTATTTTTTATATACAGCCTTTTGGTACTTCTGCTCCACTTGTAAACCTACATTGGAAAAGAGACCGTCCATCTTTCCTTGAATCAAAGACTCAAGTTCTGTTTT
Source organism: Chlorellidium tetrabotrys (assembly GCA_032273165.1). Taxonomy (NCBI): domain Eukaryota; class Xanthophyceae; order Mischococcales; family Botryochloridaceae; genus Chlorellidium; species Chlorellidium tetrabotrys. Next base: position 110,900 of record JAUKPS010100155.1, on the reverse strand, counting down.
CGGTGTTGTGTTGACTGTATGTGGAGAAAAGATGTGGCTCTTTTTATACAACCAAAGAGCATTCTTAATACAATTCCACTCCCACACCTGTAAGTTGTGTTTATTAATCATCTCTGTTTGAGATAGATTAAGTCCGTGTTCGGAATATTCATAGAAGAGATTATCTATAAACTCAACACTTAACTGGAATTCTCCTTTTTGGGAAAAGAAGTGATAGTTAGAATCTATTACCTTGTACTTATCTCTTTCTTTTACCTTTTCAACCTTAACTAAGGGTTTTTCGATACTTATTCCCAACTCTCTTCTACTTCTCTGTATCAAAAGTCTTAGACTCTTAATAGTACTGTCTTCTGACACTTCCTTATCAATACTAAGTATCTTTTCAGCAAGTTGTGTGGCATTAAGTTCTTTGTACTGGTAGATGTAAGATATTACTCTACCTTTTCTTTCTGTGTTAGTCATCAAAAAATATTGTTTAATACTATCGATTACTTTAAAAATAATAAAAAGATAGATGAAAACATTATTTTTTATTATTCTTTAATAGGTTCTTCGTCGTTAAAGTCAAACAATATTAAGGAAAGTTTACTCCTTGTATAGGCTACAAACTTTAGATTTTGCTCCTGGACTTTCTCCCAGTCTTTTTGAGCAAACTTTGATGGTAAGAGTCTCTCTAGGTTATACCTATCAAGTAAAAATACTCTATTATTTTCTGTTCCCTTAGACTTGTGTATGGTCATTAGCTTAATCCCTTCTTTCTTTTCATTAAAGATTTCATGGATTTTTGGAACTACATTCTTTGTACTTTCTACTTTACTAAGTATGAGTAGTATTACTTCAATCTTCTCAAACAGTACTCTATACCTTGGATGGAGTTGTGGTTTACTAACTTTGTTTTGTATGAGTTCTTCTTTTAACTTGTCAAGTTTAGCTATAAGGTTATCTATAAACTTATTTTTTGATGCTGTTAAACAGGACTCTACCAGGTTAACTATACCCTTCTCTATATCTTTACCAACTATGTGGCACTTCTTCTCTCTTGCTACTAGGTAGAAGAAAATAGAGATTAGAGGTGCATTGTTTCTAGATAGTAATATATCTCCTTGTTCTATTTCATCTATACTCCCTCTCCTCACTTCACCATCAACATTCTTATCATAAGGTTGTATTTCTGGGTATATTTTAACTGCCTCCTCAACTATCTTCTTTCCACATCTATATGATACTGATAGTGGTAAGGATACTGTGTTGAATTTCTTCTCTATATTTTCAAATGAATAGATTGATGAACCAGAGAAACTATATATCGCCTGTCTTTTATCTCCCACTGCTATTATTCTCCCTGACATTTTTAATAACCCATCTACAAATTGTAGTTGGCAATTATTTGAATCCTGACACTCATCTAAGAAGATATAGTCATAACACTGTTCGATAATTCCATGATTGGTTGCTGGGATGTAAATCATGTCAGTAAAGTCAAAATACTTTAACTTCCTTTTAGTATCTAGTATTTCAATTGACTTTTCTATTAATTTTGGGTCCCAGTCTATTGAATAATAGTCACACATTTCAGCTATCTTCTCTGGGATAGTTGGTGTCAGGGTCATTCTTATGTAGTTTACTATATCGTTGATTATATAGCATTCTCTGAAGGTTGTCTTACTAATCTCTTTCTTTGGGTACGTATCTAGGGCAAGTTGGAAGTACTTGTTTTCATTAAACTTAGCACCTTTATAGTGTGATAGTACTATCCTACACCCATGTGAGTGAAGGGTAGATGCTGCTACGTGTGGAGGTACTCTCTCTTTCAACTCATTTACAATAAAGTTTGAGAAGGAAAGAAATATACTACTCTTTACCTTAGGAATCAATCTAGCACACTCTATTAAGGTAGTAGTCTTTCCACTCCCAGCTGTTGCATTTACTGCTAGGTTTCTATTTGAATTCTGTTGTGCATCAAAGATTGCTAGTTGTTCTTTTGAATAAATCATTCTACGTCTATATCTATTACTCTCCCTCTATTCCATTTCCAGTAAGAATCATATCTAATACTTCTCTCTAAGTTAATAGTTATTCTATCTACTGCCAATTTAGTAAAACTTCTATCTAACATCTTAAAACGTAAAGTATCTTTTCTAGTAGTTAACATCTTTAGTTTAAGCTTAAAGATGTATCGTTCACTAAATCCTCTATTTACTATAAATAGGTTAATGTTCTGAGTCATGTTCTAAAAATATAAATCTTAGTTTTAATTATAGACTTTTATTTAATAAAAATCTTTTCAGGGAATTTTCCAAAAACAAACTCTGTTACATTACATAGCCATACTGTAAACTCCATCTTATCATCTCCATACCAAAGGTCATAGTACCCTCCACTATCATCAATATCTTGTAAATGTAATTCTACTTTATAATCTTTTATTTTCTCTGTACTTAGCTCTAAATAAACTCTTTCTTCTCCTTTTGATAATGTATCGAGCATAGTATCAGCTCCACTTACCATCTCAAGTTCATCTCTTGAACCAGGCCATGTTGGTATATTAGCATACCACTTATTTTCATCTCTATAAAATTGTAGTCTCATCTTAAGCTATACTTTCTATTAAATCACTTTGAAATATTTCTTCTGTATCTATATTCATTATTGATAATTTTCCGAATGAATACCCTGCCCCTGTATCCATATTCCATACATCTCCTCTACGCATTGGTCTAGTCATTCTTATAATTCTTTTATTACCTCTTTCATCATACTCCCAATCATCATAGTCTGTAGTTACACTATGACCAATAAAGATATAGTAGAAGTTTTCTAGTGTAGCTAGTTTCTTACCATCCTTAACATCCATAGCTTGTCTCCACAATTTCCTATCCCAGGCAAAGGTATTAATATCCTGCTCTACTAAAGGATATTCTCTATCAAACCCTCCATGTACAAATAGTCTATGTCTTGTATCAAGATAGAATTCAAATAGATTATTGAAAAACTGCTTATGTGTTTGTGGAACTTCACTTGTCATAAGATTAAATTGTCCAAGTTCATCTAACTTCTCCCAACTCTCTCCTTTTAGTTTATATGAAATTCTTGTCTCTTCTCCACCATGCTTCCATTCAAACTGATGGACTCCTGTCTTAATCCAATGGTCAAATACCTGGTCATGGTTTCCCATAATACCTATGAAGTTCTTAATCTTTAGAAGTTCTTCAACTACTAAATATGAATCTCTACCTCTATCAACTAAATCACCTAATGATATTAGTCTATCATTTTCATAGTCAAACTTAGAGCGCTCTAAACACTGTTTAAGCGCTTTATATTGACCGTGTATATCACCAATAACGTATGTTTTCATTATTTTACTTAAATAACCAAATATAAATTAATACCCCCCCTACCATACTAACTGCTAAAATAGAACTACCTATTGCTAATGCTAAAAATAAATTCCATGCAATGTTTGCAATTCTTTCTCTTTCTTCTAAATTCATTAGTATAAATCTTCTGAAAACAATAATGAATTCTTTTTATTTAAAAGAGGCCTATGCTCTTTATATTCAATGACGTGCGATTTTATTTGACTTGATTCGCATGCAATATCCCAACCCCCTTCTCTATCAACAAATCTATCTTTAGATGTGAGAAAACCTTGTACTTCTCTTTTCTCTAATTCAAGACCTAATTTAACAACTTCTGTTCTATCGTATTTTAATATCTTACCAATGCTACTAAGAGTGGCATAGCAATTATGATGTCTTCTACCTGTAATCACAAAACCCGTTTTAATGTTTTTCGGTTGATGCTCGTGTTCTTGTCCGTCATCAAAATAGATTGCTGCACATAAAATATATTCTTGCATGACTACTTAATTATATTATGTTCATGAACTACCACCTCTGTTACTTTCAAGTACTTTGGTGTCTCATTTAGGTATTCAAATGGTGTTGACCATCCTGTAAGTGGAACTACCCAATACTGGAAGGCATACCACTCTCTAATCTCATAACCCTCTGCTGTCTGTACTCTAGACCTTATGTTTGTCAATCTTATAAATAAAAATTGAAACAAAACTCTATTGAAAAATTCTAACTTTGTCATACCTCTATTATAAATCCATTGTTTACTTTTTGGTTACTCCTTAGCTCAAGCATTGAAGCATTTACAAATACTGTATCTAGTCCACTTATTGTTCTTGTACCTGAATTGTGTATTCCTTTTTCTGAATGAACGTGTCCAAAGATATGGTATTTTGGTTTCACTCTTTCAATGTGTTTTAATAAAGACCTACACCCTACTTGTTCATACCCACTTTCATCTTGTCTAGATGCTAAGTCTAATACTCCCATAGGAGGTCCATGAGTAATTACTATATCAGTTCCTTCTTCTATTTGCTCCCAATATTTAAACAACTTTGCTCTCTTTACATTAAACGCCCAATGATTAAATTCAGGTGTGTGTGGTGAGCCAAATATTTTTACTCCTTCTATAGTTATTGTTTCGTGGAATAAATATGTTATTGATTGATAGAATGACTTTAGTACATTTTTATTTATTAAACCTAGTTCAAAAGCTGTATCATGATTTCCACATACTAGTAACTTATGTTTAACATCTTTGATATTGTCATACCAAACTAAAAATTCAGTTGCTTCGTTATTGTTTAAGACAGGATTCTTAAAGTTTGTAAAATCACCTGCATGAATTATCATATCAATTCCCTCTGGAACTATTAGTTCTTTATGAAATCCATGTGTATCTGATATGCACCAAATTTTCATATGTTTTTATTTAACTTATCTACAGTCCACTGAGCAAATGTATCTTGAATATTTGCCGCTTCTTCTCCTGGTAGATTATGAGCACCGATACCTGTTAAATTACCCCAACCTCTAATAGTAATAATAAGTACACCGTTTTTATTGTGTATTTCGCCTTCACCAAGTGACACTTCCATTGGCTCATTTAAAATAGTGTCATCGTTAAGTACATTAATTAGTGCTTGACGTTCTTCTTTACTTAAATCTTCAAACTGAAAAACAAAATTACTATTTGCATCATAAACCCAAGTTCCATATTTAGCTTGGCGTAGTGGTAGTTTATAGATATCGTTCCAATTTTTCATACTATATTAGTTTTACTCCAATGTTTATAAATTTTACAAATTTCTTTGGCATTTCAAGTGTCTGTACTTTAATGAATTCTACATGTCTTGTTTCATTCATTGGGTCTAGTCTCCACTTTCTCCAATCTTGACCTAGTAAAGTCCTATTACTATAAACCCATCGTCTAATAAATCTTTGCTGTAAGAGTTGTTCGTAGGTAAGTTTCATTTTCTATTTTCTAAGATTTGCTCCTGTAATGTTTTTATTGTCTTATCAACATTTGGACTCCCACAGATTGATATGTCTATAAGTTCCATTTTAGTTATTACATTACTCTGTCTCTCAATTACTTTATATGATGCACACGGGTAACCATCTGTTAATACATTTGTAATAATCTTTGCCTTAATTGAGTCTCCTTCATATCTTAACTCTGCCTTACCAATTTCTTGTTTAGCTACACTATCAAGGTTTACATATACACTTACACTTTCAGGTATTAATACCCCTTCTATATAAATAATATCACCACCTGAATCTACTTCACCGTTTAAAACTGTAATATCGTCAAATCTAATCCTAGTTGATGATACAATATCAACATACTTTTTCCATTCTATAGTATCATCACTCTTATCATAGAAACCAAGTACCACTATCCCATCTTTTTTCTTACCTATAAAAGTAAAGCCATATCCCTCACACATTTCTATAGTAGCAGTACCTCTATCAACTCTATTTACTATCTTATCAATATCAAAGTCCCATTGTCTTTCAGGCATATGCCTTTCACAATATTGTTTACTAAACCCTGCCATACTATATTAATTTATTCTCTATAACGTAACTCTCACTTAATAACTCTACTTCGTTTTCATAGGCTAGACATGCTTTATTGTTCTTTGAGGTAAATAGATAGCAGTTAACTACTTGTTTAACATCATCTATCTCTATCTCAGCCTTCCCTACCTTCTCCACCTTGAATACATCACCTATGGTGATTTCTCTAGTATCTAAGAAGTATTTCTTGAATTTTAAAATCTTTATGTACATATTAAAATTGTTTACTATCAAAATATCTAATTCTCCCTTTATTGAATGACTTCAAGGCTGACTTAAACCAGTTCTCATCCTGTGTACCTTCACAGACTATGATGAACATCTTTGCTGTGTGTCCTAGTCTCTTTCTGATAATCCTTCCTAGTCTCTGTATGAAGTCAAGTTCCTTTGAGTTAAGCTGTACCACAATGGCCTGGTCAACGTTTGGGATATTGTGTCCTTCATTCAATGCCTTCACCACCCCTAGTATATCCAACTCCTCGTTTATAAATCTATCATATGCTGATACAATCTTCTTCCCAGTCTTAACTCCTGAATGAAATACATTCTCCCCACATAGTAGATTAACCTGTGCTATGGAACCTCCAAATACTATAGTTCTCTTTCCTTCTTTGTGCACTCTTTCAATCAATCTCTGTGCCAGTGCTGTTTTAGAAGGTAGGTTTTCTATTAGTAACTTACGGTTCATTATCTGAGCTAGTAATCTCTTCTCATAACTCTCTTCTGTTTTCAGATAACTAGTGAAAGATTCATGATTGGAATACTTTCTCTCTCTATCCTCCTCTGGAGTACTTTTAAATTCATTAACTTCCCACTTCTCAAGGTTAAGACCTCTCAACTTCCCCTCCTTCTCCACTCTTAACTTATCTATGGTTGTTGTAATGTATGTATACTTTTCCAGTTCCGTCTGCATCCAGGTTCTCTTTCCAGCCCCTGCCTTGATGTTCTTAGTTACTGAATCAAGTTGTGTTTTAATTACGTAAATATCAAATGGTGCCACCAGTCCATCTCCCTCAGCCTCCTCCAGTGTATATAAGAACACCGTTGGTGCCAGTATGTTGAGGATTACTCTCTTCTCCTTGTCCTCAGGTGGAGTTGCCGTTAGGCTTAACACCCTATGAACTTTGTTCTTAAAGAAGAACTCAACATTGTTTGGCGTTATATGGTGTGCCTCATCAAGGATGACCAAATCAAACTCTTCTCCTTCGTATTTATTTAGAGAAGCATAACATGTTCTCTCTAAGTTTCTATCCCATATCTCTCTCTCTCCCCATTCCTCATATTCCTTTTGCCAGTTGATGTCTCTCAACTTCTCCAGAGGTACCGAGAGTAATATCCTTGGCTCTCTCCCTTGGGAGAATAATGTAGGATTATACTCGTTAATAGTTTGTCGAGAGGCAAGTACTCCACATCTACTCTTTCCCGTTCCAGTTGCCATACATAAGGTACCAAAATGTCCATTTTCTACCCAATATCCTAACCCAACATCTTGTATAATGTTCTTTGTAATCTCAACTCCTTTATACTTATCTCTTTGTAGTTTCATCTTATGTTATAAAAATAGATATTATAGTATAAATAACAGTATTTATTTTAAAAAAGTGTAAGCTTTAGCTTACGAGAACTCTCTCACTTTAGTGAAGAGAGAATTAATATTACTCTTTATCGATTTAGTAAATTTAAAATGCTTTATGAAGTAAAGATTGTTTTAAAGTTCTTGTAGACTATTGAGTGAATAGTGTCTACATAGAATGTTTTACTTAATCGCTCTTTAGTAAATAAAAAAGTATAAAGGTTTGATTTTTGTTCTAAAAATTTCTCTGAAGATGTATCGAAGAATTTCTTACCACCATACATCTTAATTTTAGCCATCTGTTCTATAGATAAGGTAAGTGGACTTATTTCTTCTCTAACTAATGTCTTAGAGACAAGTTTCTTACGAACCATACGAGAGGCTATTTTATGACCTGTTGAACTAGACTTTCTAGAAATTACCTGTGCTATGGTGGAACATGAAAGTTGAAATTCTAGTGAACCAGGGCTTGACTGTTTACAGTCAGATAGTTCACCTTTTCCTTTACTAATGTTCCTACAGCCTTGTAGGGAGATTTCTATTTCCTCTAATTGTTCCTTTAGTCTCTTCTTTTTGTATACATTCTTTGCTTTTAGCTTTACAGTATTAAGTTTTAAGTAGTTATCATTAAAATGAAATATATTTTTGTATACAAATAAATATGATTGTAGTTTATATCCTATGCACTTGCCTGATTTATAGATTTTCTGTGCAAACCCTCTATTCACCAATCGCTTCATATTGGTTGAAATAGTAGTTTCACTTAGTTGTATGTATTCCCTAAAGTCTTTCTGATACTTTCCCTTATATATTAAAGAGGAGTTAAAGATTTGCTTAAGTTGTAGATAAAAAATATACTCAAGCTCGGTATTGGAAATTCTTGCCTTCTGTAATCCAAAGGCAACATAACGAATCGTTTGCAATCTGTAGTCGGTTTTTCTTTTTTAAGAAGAAATGAAATTAACTAAATTATCCCAGTTATAAAAGTATTTTTTAAATTAAAACTGTTGCCTTGTTTGTAGGCCTTGATAGAGCAACATATTTTAGTTGATTTTGAAGCTCTCTATCCTGACAAAGTGATATATCTCTATGGTCAACGAAGATGTTGGTATAGGTACCACCTTGTGATTTATGTATCGTGTGTGAGTATCCATAGTCAAAGCCCTTAGACTTAATCATTCTCTTGTTTAAGAATAATGAAAATGTTGATGAAAATGAATTCGCCACCTGGTAGTATCTAGCCCAGTACATTCTCCTAGCTGGACCGCTGTTATTGAAGATAGCTTCCATTCTCAAGTCCTCAATTATAGAGGCTATTTCCTCACGTATCTCATTAGGTAAGTTACTATCCAATACAAAGACCTTTTGTTTATTTGAACTCATTAGGTCCTTTAAAACTAATAAAAAACCAGGTATCTCTCTACTCTCTATATCTATCGAATCTTTCTCAACTCTTATTACTTCATAGTCTGATGAGTTAGTGATTTCACACTCATTCACTCCACTATCTGAAGAAAAATTACTATAAGACATTAGTAACTCACCTACCTCAAATTGTTCTCTATATCCAAGAGCATCTCTTATTAACTTATTGTATATAACAACCTTCTTGTTTGTATAAGCAAGTAGTCTTGTGTATGACTTATCTTTGGCAAACTCCTCTGTAAGGAAGTCTTTCTTTACTAACTCAAGAAAGGCACTAGTTTGGTCAACTATCTCTATCCCTCTCCCTTCAATAACAGATGACTGCTCTATTAAAAGAGGAGATAGAAAGGACTTGTCATTTCTAATATCATCTAGTACTAATGAAAGTGGATTAGAGTTTGATTGTCTCTCAACTTTTGTTAGTTCAAAGGTGTTCTCTAGTTTAAATACTGATGAAATCTTCTCCTGTTTAACAGGTTTTAACTGTGCTGGGTCTCCGATGAATAATATCTTACAGCGAAACTCTTTCTGTAACTTAGTAAGTATTGTATCAAGTAGTACATCATTAATCATTGAACTCTCATCAATAATAACTAGACTCTTAGGTTCAAAAATAGTCCCTCCTCTTGTATCAAATTTAAGATTAGATACATCAAGCTCCTCAAGATTAATATCTGGATAGAGTCCTAGTAAGGAGTGGAGAGTGGTTGCCTCAGTTGAGGCAAGTTCTGAGAGTACTTTCTTTGCCCTGTGAGTAGGGGCGGTAATGTATAATGGCTGGAAAGGTTGTTTTGCCCTTGCAAAGCTAATAAAGATTTTAGTCAGTGAGGACTTTCCTGTCCCAGCATATCCCATCAATACAAACGGCTCTTTAGTATCACTACTAAACCATTTTGACATATGTTCAAGCGCCTCTTTCTGTTGGCTGTTTAAGGCAAACCCTATCTTTAGCTTTTCTAAGTCGATTTCTTTACCTTCTAATACTATCTTTGTACTCATAGTGGTAAAGATAACTATATGTCAAATAGAAAAAGACTTTTTTTAAAAAAAGAAAGCAGCTATTTCTAGCTGCTCTTAACTTGTTTTGTACTCCTTCTAAGTAGTCAACTTAAAGGGTTATCTAATTACTTAAATATAAAAATAAATTAACTATATTCCCTCCTTATCAAAAAGAGTTTTTAACTTATCTGTTAGTACATATTCTTTGTGGAATCTTGACTTCATATGTCTCACTATCTCCTCATTATAAGATGGGGTGTTGTGCGGACTACACCATTTACGACTATACCCTAGGTACTTCCAGAAGTACATATAGGCATTTGCTCTTCTTATATAGTCTTCAATATCTATGTCCAGGTTATAACTCTTCATTAGCTTAACTGCTCTCTTCTCACAATCAAGTTCTAGAGTTAGACAATTATCTAAGTGATGTTGTATGTTTTTTACTCTCTTACCCTCCAACCAGCTATACATCTTTTCATAGGACTTACTATAATATTCGTATAGTTTTTTATTCTCTACATACTGTCTGAGGTGAGAGTACTCATGTGCCAGTATACCAATAGGGTCTTTTGATTTTAAAGATACACACACCTTCTTCTCCTCTTCACTAAAATAGCCACTACTTGGAGCTCCATCTCCAATATCAATATACTTGGTGTTATGTATCTCTAGTTTAAAGCCATTTACTATACAATCTTCTTCAATATCTTTGATAAATTTTAGTATTTGACTCATTTCTTCATATTTAGTTAGTCGATGGTCACTATATCTAAATATAAAAAGATTATTTTGAAGTCTTCTCTATAGGACTCGAACCCATATCCAAGCATCCGTAGTGCTTTATTCTATCCATTGAACTAAGAGAAGATAACTATACAACCAGACTCGAACTGATATTCTCTACTCCGCGTAGAGGTTTTGCCAATTAAACTATATATAGTATTTGTGTGTTTATTGGGATTCGAACCCAACCTAACAAAGTCACAACCTGTCGTGCTAATCCGCTAACACTATAAACACCGTTGCCCTAAATGGATTCGAACCAATATAAACAGAATCAAAGTCTGGTGTCCTGCCGTTAGACGATAGGGCAATATAAATCTAATTCTACGCTTCCAGTACTTATCGCCTATGGTGTCCTATAAATTAGTAACAGTCTCTTCTCGTAAGGGTAGTGGGATTTGAACCCACGAACACTAGCTCCCAAAACTAGCCCATATAGCCATCTGTGGAACACCCTTATATAAAACTACTTTAAAGTTGTAGTAAACTATGAGCTAAGTATCGGAACTGACCCGATAACTAATGTTTACAAGACACTTGTTTTTCCAGTTAAACTAACCTAGCGTAAAATAAAAAAGGCCCTAGATTTCTCTGGAGCCTTTTTTAAAGTTTTATGTATTAATTTTTTCTTTTTTCTCATTACATAACTTCTCTAGCTCCAAACCTTTTAGGTGTCGGACGTTGATGAGTCTGTGTAGTGATTTTTTTCATGACTGAAAATGTTTAAAAATTATTTATTGTTATGTGTTATTAAAGACTTAAAATTAAATTAAAGAGTTCATATCTACAACTTTATTTTAATTTAGTATAATTGGTGTATTTTCTGCTATACTTCTCATGTATGCATCTTTATCAAAATAGTACTCATCCTCTACAGCAGAATAGTAGAATGGAGAGTTGGTTTCTAGTGTAAGAATCCCATCAAGGTAGTTCATCAACTTTATAGTAATAATTGATGATAGTGTTGGGTCAAGATTTATATTTAAAGATAGATATAGTTTCTCCTCTGACATAACTACAAACAAAGCCTCACTCTCTATTACATAATCTCCCTCCTCCTCACCATCTCCCTCTGTTACTTCTACTTGAAGGTTATAGGGTAGTGAATTGAGGAAGAGTTCTAAGTGGTCACACCAATAAAGTTTAAAGTTGTTCTTATATTGTTCTGGGTACATTGTTTTGAATATATTCTCCTCTACTACCTCATATTCATCATACTTTTCGTAGTGTTCTGTGACTACACTTTGTACGTCCTCTTCTTTCATTGGCCCGAAAAGTGAAGATGATACTTCACCAGTACTCTTAAAAACAAAAAAAGTTTTCTCCTCCATCTAGTTATCTAATATACTGTAAAGATAAATAGAAAGAAAGAGAAAACTAAATTATTCTTAGAATTGTTTAACTCCTTAATATGTGTCTTTGTAACTCCTTAATACTAAGTTATTTGGGTCCATTGACATCTTCTTTAATAGAAAGAACTCCAAGCCATCTTTCTCAATACTCTTTAAAGTATTGTCTAGTTTAGAGTTTGAAAGTATTGCTAAACTATCTACAAATGAATTAATGTAGATGTAGTCGTAGCCTAGGTAGGCTGCATACTCTTTTTCAAACTGCTCTCTTTTTGCAAGAAATAGGTTCTTGATAGTTTTTTGTACTTGTCTCATTCTGATATATTCAGAAGTAGCGTTTGAGTTGGTTCTAACATTTAGACCGTTACGGTTACGAAGAGTAGTCATTCGTGACACGTCATTCATGATGTGCATTGACATAATATAGTTGTGGTTATTTTTAGTTTTTATTTTTACTTACCCAGTCACCCATTATTGAGTAGTCACCATCAAGATTATTATAACTGTCACAAATTTCTTGTGCTTTTGACTTTGTCCAGTTACCGCCTCTTTCATTGTTCCAGGCTCCATTCTTATACTCAATCACTCTCCACTCTCCATAGAGTTCATTTAAAACAATTCCGTAGGTGTAGATTTTCTTCAGTCCAATTACGTAGTCCTCTTTACAATCACCTTTCTTATCTGAGAATTTGATTAGTTTTAATCCGTACTCATCTAATAGAGTCTCTAGAGGAGTATTTTCATCTCTAGATAGGAGATGAGGAGCTACTTTAGCTAACCTAGTATGAAGTAGTTTTAACTTTCCAGGTGTCATGATTAGTTACTTAGGGTAAGGGTGAACTCTGTTACATTCTTGTCTGAAAGGTTGTTAAAGTCTTGTATGTTCTCTACTAAGATACCTTCTTTCAATTTAAGTTCTAGTTTCTTAACTTCTCTCTTATCAAAAACTGAAAGTTCTTGTATAAGTTCCTTAGTAATACTTTCTTGTGTAACTTCAACTTCTCTTAGAGTTTCTGTTTCTGTTTGAAATACGATTTTCATTTTTTATCTTTTTTATTATGTAATAAATATATAAAGAAGTTTTGAATAATCAAAGAGAATTAAGTTATTTTTTTAATCCTTTACAATAAAACTAACATAGTCTCTTACACCTTTATACTTCCCAGGTGTTGATAAAGAGGCTTCTGCCTTCTCAGGGCCTATATTATAGCCAGCAAAAGCCTCCTCCCAATTACCAAACCTCTTATACTGTTTATATAGTATAAGTCCTGATAGTCGAATATTCGACTCAACATCATGTTTATCTATGTATAGTTTTGGTGCATAGGTGTTGAAGGTATCATCTGTAATTTGTGCCCAGTACTTGGCCCCAGCTGATGAGGTTTCATACTTAGTTAAGTAGTAGGACTCCTTTGCTATCATCCTAAAGTAATACTTGTATGGTATATTATAATAGTCAGCAGTGGTACACATTAGACTCAATATCTTAGTATCAAGTGTTTGTGGAACTTTAATACCAGACTCCTGGTACACTTTCCTCTCCATCCACTCTCTCGAGTCTATTCCTGTGAGGAGTATATTGTAGATTTTTCCCTCAAGTATCTCTACTTGTTTTTGTTTGACTTTGTTTTGGTGTAAGGTTTCTAGTAACTTCTCTTTTGTTAGAAATAGTAGCTCCTTATTAGTTAGTACTCCTAGTGTAAAGAACAACACTAAGATTGAAAATATACTACCTACTAGGTAGATTAGTATTCTCGACTTTTTGTGTAAAGTAAATCTAGACCTTAAGTAGTGTAGAAACTCTTTTTTATCAAAGTGAATAAGAAAGTCTAATATAAGTATCAGTGTATTTCTTATTCTCCCACTACTATAATCCATTATAACAGTGTGTAATAGTCTTCTTAATACTATGTTCATCTTTTATAGATTTAGTGTTAGATAGGGGATTATTTAGTCTCTTTCTCTGTGATGTGTTTAAGTGTTTTTGAGAGATTCTTCAAGTCTCTATTTAGTTTGAACACCTCTTTCATTGCCCTAAACATAACTACTAGTGACTCTATGAGACTTATTCCTGGAGATAGTGAGTTGATAATTACTCGACTATATTCTACATATCTATACTCAGGTACTAGGTATGAAATGATATCGTTTCCCTTATCCTCTCCAATCAATACACCGAATTTCTCCTGTAGGTATTTTAAATTTTCTGACACCACCTCATCAGGAACTGTCTTCGTACTCCAGGTCACCTCTATGTAGGTATCACCTGCTATGTTAATTACTTTCATTGTATTCTCTTAAGTTTCTTTCTCGATACTCTTCTAACTGGCCTACTTTATATGTCCCTTCGATAATAACTTGTTCTGCTGTATGTTCAAGTAAAAGATTTCTGTTTTTATCAAGAAGTCTCCAGTTTAGTGATGGAGGGAAGTAGGTAGGTCTCTTTCTAACTCTCCCTTTTGTAGTCTTAGTGTATATACTAGGGACGAAGAAGATTTCGTTACTATAGCTAGATATATTAGATAAGAAAAGTTGATTGAAGATACATTCAATCTCTCTTTCAAACTGTACACAGTGTATAGAGTCATTTCTATAGTCAAGTAGGTGTAAGATAACCTCATCTCCATAACTTAGCCCTAGTTTTATAGCTAAAGAATTTGGAGCTTCTATAAGCCTCTTCCTCTCATCTTCAAGTTTAAGCTGATAGTACTCTATCAGCTTATTTCTATCTTCTACGTATTTTATATAGTCCTTCATCTTTATTTAACTTGTAGTTTTTCAATCTTAATCTGCTCCCTTGCAATTTCTTTTTCAAGAGAAGAGATTTCGTTAAGATTTCTTGCTTTGTTTAGTTTTGCGTATTTCTTGATTAGAGAAGGTTTCTTTTCTTCTTCTGGAAGTGAAGTGAATTCTTGGTTCCATTTAAGTTTGTAGCTATTAGTACGTTTGTACCATTCAAATGCATTTTCCTCATCAGACTTTGCTTCTTTTTCAGCTAAGAGTACTTTTTCTTTTTCGATTCTTACTTGGTAGTTTTTGATACTCTCTGTAAGAGTGTTGATTCTTAACTCTCTATCTAACCATTTTGGGTCTTTAGATGCCCCTAAGGTTGTTTTAGTAATGTATCTAAAGTGGAAGACTTGGATGTTGTAACCACCTGCTGTGATTAGTGAAGTTTTATAATTGTGTACAACTCCCTCTCTTTCAATTTGACATTGGATTTCAACTGCTCCATATGAAGTAAATCTAATTTCTCCAACTAACTTGTCAGTTGCTTCACAATTTTTAGAAAGTGAACGAATCATGTCGTAAACAATTGTCTGTTTAAATTCAACAATGTATTTATCAAACATTCCTTCAACGAATGGTGTTACGTTATAGTATGAATACTTAGGGTTACAAAGTGCTTTCTGTTTTTCAATCTCTTTGTTTCTTGAATGTAAATTGTTGATTGTTCTCTCAAGTTCTTTTTCTCCTAAGACTTCAACGAATGGTTTTGCGATTTCTAGAATCTGGTTGATAATTTCGATGTGAGTTTTCATATTTGTTATCTTGTTAACTTTATGATATAAAAATATAAAGAATTTTTGAATTCTACAACTTTTTGGACAAAAAAAATTAAAATAAAAAAGAAGGGTTATTCTATTCCCTTCTTTTTAAAATGTTCTTTTTCTGTTTTCCCTAAGTTCGGAAGTACTTCTTTTTTAAAGTGGTCTGTCGACCTCTTCTTTCTATCAACTCTAACCTGTTCTTTATTCATCTTAATAATAAAGCTCCTAGGACTATCATCAACATCTACTACTCTCTTAATAGTTAGTTTTGAACCTGTGTGTGGACAGAACATATCTTCTGGAGTAGTTTGTCCATCCTCAATCTCAATTGACTTTATACCTGGTTCTAAAACCATCTTACCAAAAGGAGCACAATTACATAGAGAGCATTCTTCTCTATATTCGTTTGAATTCTCTTTCCTACAAGTATTACACTCATAAGTAATTTTCGTTTTTGACATAGTTTAATTATACTACTGGTAACTCTCTTACTGTAACTTCTCCTAGTTTTGCTATTACTAGTTTATTGTTTGACTCTTTAATACAGTAGCAATCTATACCATGAGCGTGTACCCAGATTGCATCAAATGATGCTGAGTAGTTATTAGCCGCTGTCAATTCTACTCCTAGTCTTTCAGAATCTACAGGGGCATTACCAACACTCCCTGGACCTCTTGTTACTGTTACTTTTACTGCTTGCATGTTTTTATATTATTGTGTTTATTACTTCTATTATTTTATTTGCTATTACTAAGTGGCCTGCGTTATTAGGATGCGTTCCATCTGCTGAAAGTACTGCTCCACCATTTGCTAAAGTATGAGCATTTATATCTATGAATGTCACTCCAAGCTCTGTACACATTGCCTGTATTGCGGGAATCATTGTTGAATACTTCACCACATTAGCAACTTGGTATGGAGGTGAACAAACTATTAGTTTAGCTTTTGTAAATCCTGCTGTAATGTATGCTTGTATAACTGCTTTGTAGTTTGTTATAAAACCAGCATCTAAAGTATCATTTGTTCCATAAGAAAATACAACTACATCTCTCTTATCACCTTGTAATGCCAACTGATATACATCAACTAAATTCGCCGTTGCCACACCACCTGTATATACTGCAGTACCTGAAGTACCCATATTATAGGTTAGTAGACCTGATAGTTCTGCTACTTTAGCTACAAAACCATCTATTGACGGTGTTGATGAGCTATAGCCTTCAGTTATTGAATCACCGTAGAACCAAGCACCTTGCTGGTATGTTAAAGTATATTTGTTTTCTAAGTATTTCTTAATCTCTATATCGTTCTCTATAGAAAGTTTCTCGTTAAAAATTAGTACCTCATATATATCTGAGTCAGCACTATATACAGTTCCACCTAACGTAAATTGTGATATCGACGAATTCCCTGGGTTTCCCTTGTAATGGTATCTTCCTGACCTATTAATAGACATCGCATTTCTCAGTGGAGGTAATTCTTCACCTGTAGCTGGTGCGTTTAAATAAGAAGCGTAGATATACGGAATATCTTGTCTGTAATGTCTACTATTACTTGGTTGCCATGATACATTTGAAACTGCTGCTACTGATTGTATTGTACCTCCTTCAAAAGCAAAGTTAACAATACCATTAACAAAGTTATTATCAAACTGCATCAATCCACCGTACTGTACAAAACTATTTGCTTTAAATACAATATATGTTGTGTAGGGTTGTGGTATTGCTGTTATTCCTGTTAGGGTTAAGTTCTTTGTTCCACCAAGTCTCAATGCTCCCCCTAATCCATTTGGTAGTGTTGGTCTATTTCCATCAGTGGCTTGAACTAATGCCCCTCCGATGGTTGCCTTATTAGTAATTGCACTCACCTTATCACCTGTAACTGTTGTAATTGTAGTTACATCTGTTGAGTCTAACCAAAGTCTTAAACTTGGTATCGTTAACGGGTCGATTGGTGTAAAGAATGATGGAGGGATTGCCTCTACTATTTCTTCAAGATGAACTAGTATTACTTTTCTATTACTAATCTTAATACAATAACAAGTTCTACCTGATACTTCCACTAAGATTGCATCAAATGATGCTGAGTAGTTATTACTAGAATCCAGTACTATATCTAATCTCTCCGAATCCTCTTCAGAACGATACTTCGAACCACTTCTATTAACTGTTACTGATATTGGTTTATGCATTTTATTTATCTTCGTATTCTCTATAGACATCTAAGACTTCTGCCACTATTGGGTGTCTATGATTTTCTTTCAATATTGCTATTTTTAATTTCTTTACTCTTGCCTCAAGTATAGTGAAAAACTCTATCCCTGTACTACTTTTTGGTCTAAGGTCAATTTGTGAACTATCTCCACAAAATACCATCTTACTATTTTGTCCAAGTCTTCCCATAATAGCCTGTGTCTCTCTAGATGTAGCATTTTGACACTCATCTATTATAATAAAGGCATTAAGAAATGTTCTCCCTCTAATATAAGCTAAGGGTTGTATTTCTATCTCACCCTTTTCAATCATTTTCTCAATCTTCTCCTTACCTGATAGTAAGTATAGATTTTCGTAGATTGGTAATAACCAAGGGTGCATCTTATCTTTTTCGTCTCCTGGTAAAAATCCCATTGGTTGTGAGGCTTCTACCATCGGTCTTGCAATTACTATTTTCTTCACTCTTTTCTTAAATAAGAAGTCGAGTGCTATTTGACAGGCAAGTAGAGTCTTTCCACTTCCAGCCTGTCCTTTTATTAGAGTAATGTCGTTGTCTATTACTAATTGTTTTGCTTCTTTTTGCTCTTGGTTTAGTGTTAAGTTAAATTTAATTTCTCCTTTTGGTGCGCCTTTCTCTGCATATACAGAGTCTGTGTGAGGTTTACTACTCATATATTCTACTTCTCTTAAGTTTAGTAAAGATAAGTAATTTTTAGAAGACTCTATAATTGAGTTTTACAGTAATGCATCATTAATAATGCGTCAGAAATGTTTGAATCTGGCTTCTTGCTTCTTGCTGTTGGGAGTAGAGAGAACTCTGGATAGAGTCTCTTGGCCGCTAGGATTGACATTTCTTTTGTCATTAACTTACCCTGCTTAACCTTTTCAACTCCCTTACTATCCTTAACTGTCTTGCTTGGCTCTCTCATTTCTGGGATACCTTGGAAACATACTTTCTGCCAAGCTTTAGGTTGTACCTTAGTATATGAAATTCTATTACTGACTAATGCCATCTCCACCACACCACAATTAAACCCAAATGAGAAGTTTGAACCAGCAGAGGTTCCAAATATACTATGTACATCTTCTAATACACACCTCAAGTCTTCAGCATACTTGTTCTTAAACACCTTAAAGATATTGTCTAACTCAAGTAAGTCTATCACATCACCAATCATTGGACACTTATAAAAGATTGGCTCCATACCATCTTCCTGTACTACAATAGCTCCAGACTTCCCTGGGTCTATTCCTATATATGCTTTCTTATTCATCGTATCTCTATTTTATTTTCTGTCTCTATCCAAACCCTTGCACCACAACTTAGTGGTTTATCAGGACTATAAACTATCTTTGCAACCTCGTTACCATCTTTATCTAAAATAGCAACTTCATTTGCATAAACATTCTCCTTATAGTTCTTTATCGTCAACACAGGTTTGTTTTCACCCTTTGCGTTGGCTTTGATATTATGCTGGTTGACGTGTATTATCGTTTTCATTTAATAATAATGTAGTAACTTTATTTTTCTTCTGGAATATTAGTGTACTATCTTCTAATGAGTTAATATCAACCTGTGAAGTAATCATTACAGTCCTCTCAATATTAGAAAGTGACTCAATAATAAGTTCAATACCTAAACTATCACAAGCATCTAAAACCTCATCAGTTGTTAGAAAATCTAAGTATACTGCTGAGTTCATATTTATTAACTCCTGAAGTGCTAGAATGATACAGAAGTCTATTCTCACTCTCTCTCCAGCTGAAAATTTACCATAAGGTCCTTCTAAGACACCATCCTTATAAACTAGTGTATTAATCTCTTCCTTTAGTTTCTTATCTGATAGTTGTCTATATCCCTCCATCTCAATAGTAATATTTGAACCCATCTTTTGTAAGAAGAGATTTGTGTGGTCTTGTATACTCTTGATTGATTTATTAGCAAGTTCTGATTTAAAACTCTTAAAGTTACTGAACCAGCTATCTATGTTTAGCTTTTCGAGTGACTTATTATCAAACTCCTCTATTAACTTTTTCTTCTCTATCTCCTGTAACTCTATATTAGCCTTAGCTTGCTTAACAATACTGTCATCTATCTCCTCTTCACTAATCTCTATGATTCCTTTTTCAAGATTTGAAATAGACTCCTCAAGTAAAGTTTGTGACCTTACTTTATTATCTTTTGATTGAGTTAGTAGTTTAGTAGAAGATACTAGTGCCTGTAACTCTCTAGTATACTCCTGTTCTTTAGTAGATATAAGACTAAGTCCTTCTTCAAGTTCTAGAGTAGAATTTAGTATCTCAGTAACTTCCTTTCTTATAAGTTTCTGTTTCTCTTCTATCTTACTCTCTACTACTTTTCTAGACTCCTTATTACTTTTTTGTTGTTTAACAATCTCCTCTTTCTCTATACCTATCTCTTTAATAGCTTGTATGTACAATAGTTTCTCTTCCTCCTGAGATACTAACTCCAGCTTAGCTTCTTCTATGTTAAAATCTTTGTCTTGTAGATTAAATTCATGACTACACTTTGGACACTCTATAGCCCCTACTATTGTATTGTTTAGATTAGCTATCTTCTTTTCTGTAGTCTTAAGTTCTTTCTCTAATTCAACTTTTTGTAACTCTAACTCTTCTTCTTTTTTAGAGATTCCTAAAGATTGTATATCTAGTAAATCTAATTCAGGTTCAAAGTCCTGTCCAACTAATGAAATAGAGGCTTTAAGTTCTTCAGCTTTTTTCTTGATAGATTCAATCTCATCACTTAATACTTTCTTATCTTCTGTAAAGTCTTGATAGTTTTCTTTCTTATACTTCTCCTCTTTACCCTCTGAAACTAATATACTGTTTTCAATCTCTATTATCTCAGACTTCAGTACTTCTAGTTTTTCTAGTTCACTAACAAACTTTTCTTCTAGTACTCTCTCACGTTCTTTCTTCTCATCTTCTATTTCTGAAATAGAGAAACTATCTATTTGTTCCTGGTAGACTAGAACTTTAGACTCTACTCCTCTAAGTTTTAGACTTAGTTCATTAATTTCTTTCTCTAGTTTTTTGGAGTCTACCTCTATTAAACTATCAACGTTATCAACACAGTCAGCCTTAGAAAATCTATTGATTATCGACTTCTTCTCTGTATCTCCTAGTGATAGGAATGGTCTATACCCTCCATCTCTAAATAGAAAGAAGAATTGAAATAGGTCATCAGAAGTCTTATCTATATACTCTAAGATGTATTTGTTATACTCTCTTACAGATGACTTTTCTATAAGATTGTTTTCGCCTGGTTCTTCATCTTTGTTTGTAAGCCATACTTTACATTCTTGTGACTTATGAGGAGATGTGTATACTACCCTATGAATATGTAGTCTTTTATTTGTTAGTGTGTTATCTAGTATTAAGTTAACCTTACAACTATCTTCTCCATTATATACAAGGTCTCTTACCTGTACCTTTCTAACATAGTCACCTGTTATACCAAAGACTATCCCTTCGTTAAACCCTGACTTCCCAGAACCATTTCCTTTTTGAGACGGGTCATCTAGATTTCTACCAACTATAATCTTAGACTTCCCTTGTGTGAAGTAATATTCAAACTCCTTATAGGAGATGAAGTTTTCAATTTTTAAATAATACGGTCTTATCATATAGCTTTAATTTCTCTACTATCAACATCAAAATATAATTGTCTTCTAATATCTCCAGCCTCTACAGCACAGGCTTTATTAGAATATGATACAATATTTCCAGACGAGTAGTAGGTACAATACCCTACATCATTAATAATAAAGTTAAGTTCTCTATAGTTTGCTGGAAAGGTTTCAAATTTTATTGGAAAGAAGATTAGTAACTTTTTCTGTAAACACTCAATATAGTATTTACAATCTTCTAATAAAAGTAACACATCACTAAGACTTACCAGCTCATCTGTACTATGTAGTTCATTTTCTCTTATCCCTGGAGAATCTCCAATTAGTAATACAGACTCTTCAAGTCTTTGTACTCTACCTCTAATATTAGTTAGGAATTCAGTCTTCTTCATAGTTTCTTCTTGGTTTACCTCTAGGTATCTAATTAGTAAACTATGAAATATAGTTGTTGCTGATGATAGTTCTTCTATACTTAAACTCTCGTCTCTGTTCATTTTACTTTAATACTTTTTCTAGGTACTTAGAACCAACACTATGGTTTAACTTTCTTCTATCACAAAATTCTTCAAAATAGTCTAGTATACTTTGACTAGTATGTACCACTAACTCCTCCTGTATATCTTCAGCTACTATTACTTTCTTTTCTGTTTCTACCTTAATCCCTTCTCCTCTTAAGAGATTCTTGTCATATGAGTCTATCTTCCCCTTGTCACCAACTAAGATAATACGATAGTTATCTCCTGTCTCTTCTCTCTCCTTTCTTAAGTCTTCAATATCTTTACTCTGTATACTTTCAACATCTATCTTAAAGGTGTTGTACTTTGGGAAACTCAGAGGTATTTTTTCATAAGAAAGGTCATCATATAATATAAACAAACCTTTATTTGGTGTTTCTCCAAAATTATGCTGAATTGATGAACCTATATAATGTATATGGTCATCAATTACTTGTTCATCATGAAAGTGCCCTACATAAATCTTTTCAAAGACAGAGAGTAGAGATTTATCAATTCTACCATTATAAGTAGTACCATTATTCATCACAGCTCCGTTAAACCCTATATGTGTACCTAGTAACTTAATCCCTGTAGTTAGATTAACTTTCTGTACTAAGCTATTAAGTTCTTTGTTATAAAGTTCATCTTCATAGAATGGTAGAAGATAGAGTGTAATATTGTCAGTTAAGTCAATAAAGTCTGGCTCTGTGAATAGAGTAAAGGACGGATGGTCTTTGTAGATATCTAGAAAGGAGTCATAAGAGTTATAGTTTACCTTATCATGATTGCCAGGTATTGCTATCAACTCTATCTCTTCTCTTTTAAAAGTCTCTAACACTTCATAGAATCCATGTTTGAGTAGTTCTATAGTTTGACTCTTCCTAGAGTTAAAAATATCTCCAAGGTGGATGATGTTTTTTAAGCCTAGTGACTTAGCTATATCTATAGATTCTTTAAAGATTGAGTGGTTAATTTTTAGATTATCCTCTTTAATGTGAGTATCAGTTAGTATTGCAACTATCGGTTTTTTCATTTATTATGAAATAAGAAAGAAGAGGGAGTCTTCCCTCTTCTTTTATTTATCAAATTAACTTTGTACTAATTAGTTACTAACACCAGCATTCTTTTTAAGAAGTGCTATTCTTTCTTGTGGTGTTAGTGGTGTAGTTTTCTTTTCCTCTTTTTGTGTTACTACTTCTGGAGACTCTACTACTACTTCAGCAACTACTTCAGGAGTTACTTCTTGTTCAACTACAGTTTCTTCTACAGCGGGTTCAGCGTTTGCTAAGTTGTTGATATACTCCTTAATCATCCCTCTTACCATATCTTCAGTTAAGCCTGCTTTAAAAACAAGTGGTAGTTGATTTGACTTAGAATACTCCTTAAGTTCAGTAAGATTCATTATGTCAAGTTCATCTACTTGTTCCACATCTACACCTTCTTCACCAGTTTGGTCTGTAGTTTCTTCTTCTTCTTCTGGGTAGTAAGAGTCAATTTCTTCAACAATATCTAAGAATGCATCATATGAGAAGATTCCTAAACCATGTTTCTTATCAAGCATTGTTAAGCCATCAAGTTGTAACTGGAAGTCTTTTCTTTTGAAAACATCTTTACCATACTCTCTATCTAATGGAGGTAACTTGTCAAATGCTTCAAGTTGTGCTTCAGTAAGAGGATAGGTTTTTGGTAATGGATAAGTTACTCCATTGATTACTGTTGGGACAGTACTAATATCGATATCAGTTTTGTAATAGTCTGTTGACTTCTCTGCCTTATCATTATAGGTAATGATAACTGCTTTTCCATTATCAATATCTGTAAATGGGTCAGTGTTCATTGGTTCTGAGGCATCATCAAGAGTTGATGAAATGTTATTCAATCTCTCCTTAACTGATTTACCAACCTCCAACTTACCAAAGGTATGAACTCCTGCCTTAATCTTATCAGTATACATAATCCATGAACTACGATAAGTAATACCATTTACTCTGTTTGCTGGGTTCTTGTCAAAGTGTCCAAAAATAGGAAGTAAGAATTTCTTTCTATCTTCTTCTTTTTCGTGATTATCATTTGCAACTTTTTGAGCAAATGTAATATACTCCTCGATAAGGTCTTTCTTAGTACTTCCGTGTATTCTTGAATTGAATACTGGTTTTACTCCAACCTTTAACTTAGCCTTCCCTTCACTATCCTTAATCTCCTTACCATCTGTATCTCTCTCTATAACCATAGCGGGGATAAAGGTAGCTACCTTAGGGATTGCAAATTGGTCATCCTTTGATTCTGGATGTACAGGGTAGATACGAAATATATTCTTACCTACATCAAATTTGTGAAATTCTGTCCCACCTTTCTTAATACCTAACTGATTTTCTAGGTCTTTGTCCTTAGCATCCATCGATGCTATTGGTGTTGATTTGTACTTGCTTCTGTCAATTGCCATTTTTTTACATTTTTAGTTATACAATATATTATTTCATTAAAATTATCATTGTTATTATACTTACTACTGGTAGTAGATATTTTAGTATTATAGTTCCTATAGACTCGTTGTAGAATACTCTTCTACCTCGTATTATATTTAGTGAGTTTAAAAATAATACCCATTCTAAACTAATTGTATAGATAATACCTATTGTTAGTTGTAATAGATTTTGATATAACATCCCTACTACAACTCCTACTAATAACCCAAGAACTCTAGACACTAGTAACTTTCTCTTAGTAGACCTGGACATTGCTGACCAATTAGGTCTCTTCAAACTACTTACAGTTTGTGAGTTAATGTACAGTGCTGCTGAAATACTATGTAAGAGTATCAGTATAGTTAGTAGGAACATAATCTTCAATTTCAGTTTTTACGATTCTCTTTGACTCTAATTCTTCTAAGTGAGCTTTGTAACCTTCTATATAAGTATTACACTCTATGAGGTTCAGTCCTGATGGGTCATCACTTAGTTTAAGTTCCCAGAACTTATTGTTTACCAGAATAATTTGTTTCCAAAGTGAAAAGAGACCGCTTTCTTTTGCTAGTGGTGTATATTCTATTACACCATCTCCTCTAGTTTCTTTTTTAATAGCGTACTTCATCTTACTTAAGTATCTCCTTCATTCTTCTATCATAAACTTCTCTATCTAATGAGATTTTATGATACCTTCTTAAATATCTACTTGCTAGGTCGTAGTTAACTTCTTTTTTTAATTTTACTCTACGTAAAATAGTATTAAGTACACAATCCATAATCTTGTTTTATTTAATTAACTACTTAAAGTTATAATCTTTTTTAATAGAAAAAGACTTTTTTTAGAATTATTCTAACTCTGTTATATGAGGTGTATTTTTTAGAACCTCTTTCATATAAAAACTCCCTGTATAACTAAGTTTACTAATATCTAATAGAGTATTATTATATACTAATACCTTATCCTGTGGGAAATACTCCTCCTTAAGACAAACTAGTTTCAACTGTCTTTCTACATCTTCAAGTGATAGATGTGTGAGAGTGTTGTCTTGTAAGAGTGTTAGTAGTAGTCTCTCTCCTAGAGTCCCTTCAAGTTCTTTTTGAAAGTAGTCATAGTGTAATAGAATCTTACTAGTTCTATATCCTTTAGGTAGTAATGGTGGTATTTTATCTGAAGTACAGCCTTTCAATACTTTAAGGAAGAAAATATAAAGTGGGTCAACTTTTTCGTATCTATACTCCATACCCTCCTTAGGCTTATACTTAACCTGTCTATCATCACAATAGTAGAACATTCTATCCTTAGAGTCTGGAATGAAGCAAAAGGTGTTTTTATTCAGTAACTGTCTCAAGTCCTCATCCTTAGTAACAATTATCTTAGTACCTTCTATTTGTGAATGTAGTAAGCTAATTATGTCATCAGCTTCTAGACCTTCAACTCTGATACATTTTAAGCCTAAACTAGTATAGATATCAAATACCTCCTGTTGTGTTTCATTGAAGAATGGTTCCTTCTCACCTCTATCTCCTTTGTATCCATCATCCAATCCCTTTCTCCAACTGCCTTTATAATCAAAGCAGAAGTACACCTCACTGTGGTTTAGCTCTCTGATAATCTTACAAAGGTCTGTAGTTACTCTTCTAATAATAAAACCTCTATCCTCTTCTTTTGTTAGGTCAAGTTCTTTCTTATAGTGGTATTTACAAATACTTAGTGATTTGTAGAAAATATAACTGAAGTCGATTAGTATAGTATACATTACTCTATGTTTCTAATTAATTTCTTACCATGTTTAATTAAGACTCCATTAAGATTATCTTCAAGTAATTCATGTGAAAACTCTTCAGGTCTTAGTTTTTCAGAAAGTTTTTGTAACAACTGTGTCTTAGCCTGTGCCGTCCAGTAGAGATTATCTAGATATTGAGCATCTTTCTTTCTTGCTAGATATTTTCTAAACTCTGTATCATATCTATCATCTAATAGGATACAAGCTTCAACTTCAGCTTCTGTCCTCTTCTTCTCATCTGTATTTTTAGTACTTCGATATTGTAGTAGTAGTTCAGCTTTAGTTCTCTCAAGGTCTGCTTTTTCCTGACTTACTATATTATCTATTTCAGCCTTAAGATTAGCTATACGATTATATAGTACTGTGAAAGTTAAGATTTCTCCTAGGATGTTATTGTAGTCTATTTTAATAATGTCCTCTACATCTATCTCAGCATTAAAGGGTAGTACTTTTAACTTAACTATCTTATCCTTTAGTTCTATTATGATTACTTCTTCTTGCTCTTGCATTATATTTTATTTTCTCCTTCAAATGTTTTACGGTACTGAATAAAGCCTCTAAAATTACCTGAAGCACCATATTCTTGATGTTCTTCATGCCAAATAGATAGTCTAGTATACTCCTCTCTACTCATTGCCTTTGCACAATGTTCAAATGGACTCCAATGACCTGATTGTGATAGTATATCATGAAGCTCAATATCTTTTGTTAAGTTAGAAGTCCTACCTTCTTCTCCAACTACAGTATAGGAAGTTCTTGCACAACGAGCAGTTGAAATTTTTAACTTAATCATATTAACATCTTTTACAGTAACAAATGGAAGTTCTCTTTTAGAGATTTCTTCTGGTTCAGTAAGAGATGCAATTAAACTTAATCCTGTTTCATTTATAGTATCTACAAATGGAATGTGCCATTCTCCTGCTTTTAATTCTGTTGGAGTTGATTCATTATATGCATCCCACATAGCTTCAGCTAGTGCCATCATATGTATATCAGCTTGTCCTTTATTTATTTTAAACCAATCAAGTTCAGGGATATTATCATACTGGTCTTTAAATTCATCAGCTTCAACAGCCTTTACATATTTTAACAAGTCTTTTCTACTTCTAAACTCCATTGGTATGTTTTCAGAGAAGAGACTATATTGAGGACATCTTAAATAAAAGAAATTTTCCCACTCTGTAGCTGTAATTAATACAGTGTGCCACATATAGGCTTCTAGTAGTCGATTGACCATTTGTTTTGTAACAGGAATATTTGTTTGACTATCTGCACTTGCAACCCCTATCCCAAAGTGTAGTTTTCTTGCTTTTTCTAAGGCAGAGTCTCTACTATCTAACCAAACATAGTCAAGCATTTTGGATTGAATTTCATCAAAATACTCTGTCCCCTGCATCCCCTTGTGGTCTTTTTGCCAAGCAATTGGAATAAAAGGGTTCTCTTCAACAGACTTTAACATTTTTTCAAATGGAATTGCTCTTGAACTAGCTGAATTCTTACTCAACATTCTGTGAGTATTTAACTCTGCTAAGATATACCTTGGGAAGGTAACTAGCATTGTTGTTATACGATTACCAAATTCATTCTTTGAATCTGCAACGATTTGTGCATTTATTTTTGTCATACTATTTTTTTCTCTCCTCCATTAACTTATCAATGAACTTAATTACTTCTTTCATACACTTTCTATCAAAAATAGAATTCTCTGTATGAAAACAGTATTGTCTCCAAGGTCCATACCATCTAATCTCACCTAGTACTACTAGTGAGTTTTTGTTCATAACACAGAACTTTTTAGTAGTCCCACTTCTGTTTTCAACCTCTTCAAAATGTAAGAATTCTGTATCCATTATAGTCTCCCTTTCTTTTTAAGGCTTGCTAAAATCTCATCAGCCCAAGACTTTGTAATAATTACTTCTTCTTGTTTTAACTTCTCTACAACTTCTTTTGATGTTAGTCCTTGTAAGAGATAGTTAGTTATCATCTCACTTTTCTTTGGTTTCTTTTCTGTAGGGACTAATACTCCTGTAAGGTTTATTTTTTCTACTGGAGTGTTAACTTTAGCTGTAACTTGAACTATGATTTCTTTTTCACTTTCTGTTACTTCTACCTTCTGTACTTCTACTTCAGGTGGAAAGTTTTCTCTCATAAAGGGGTGTGAGGAGTCAGTTACAACTTCTCTAGAAAGTCTACTCTTAAAACCACTAGATGCCTTTTTTCTAATCTCTTGGTATGCCTCTTCTAATTTTTCTTCAGAAGCTAGAGTATTTTTGTAGATACTTTTAAACTCTAGTAGTGATTTATAGAGTGCATTGTTAACAGTGTCTGGACTGTTACGATTGAATAATTCTGCCATCTTTTACTTATTACTTTGTAAAACTGATATAACGTTTGAAGATACTAGTTTCCAGCTCTCTTGGTAAGTTACTGGGTCTTCTCTATCTATTTCAATAAAAGCTTCTACTCTCTCAACACATGAACCACACTTTCCACATGACCTTCCAAACCCATCAGGATTGTAGCAGGTATTTGTATTAGAAAATATATGATTAAAGTCAAGATTTAATACCTTACAAGACTCAATTGCATCTATTAAGATACTCTTTTTATTCCCATCCATGTAAGGGGTATACATAGTTACTAGTCCTGAGTCCCAATTTCCTAAATAAAAGGCATTGTAAACTGCATCTCTGAATTCAGGTCTACAGTCAGGATAGATGTCATGGTCTCCTGAGTGGATACCTAAACTAATTACTACTGGTGTCTTATCAACATTTGCCCAGGATAAGGCTTTTGACTGTATAATAGAGGAGAAAATCATATTTCTATTCTCTACTACTGTTGCCTTCATATTCTCTTCAGCATAATGTCCCTCTGGAACTTTAGTATCAGAGGTTAATGCTGATTGTGATTCATTAAAGACTGACTTAAGGTCAATTATTGAATGTGTTACTGGTAGACTCTTAGACTGTAAGTAAAGAATAGTATTCTTTACTCTCTCAAGTTCAACTGAGTGTTTCTGACCATAGTCAAATGAGTAGGCTTTTACTTCATGACCACTTGCCAATAGGTGTAATAAAAGAGATGTAGAGTCCATCCCTCCACTAAGCGATAATACTACTTTTTTCATTTTAAAAAAATTAAGATTTGTAAAACAGGAGTATTTTAACGTTTACCTGATAAAACGTCTATCTTAGTTTTGGAACTCTTCACTAGAAGTTGAGGGTTTTAGAATATCAGTTACTACTACAAGTGTAATTACTGACTTTACTCCATTTCTTCTTGTACTTCTAACTCTTGACATTCCCTTACTATAGGATTCTAAAAAAATACCATCCATTACAGTATCAAATGAAGTACTCTTAACTGTCCAGGTAACTGGGTCACCTATTAGAAACTCTCCTTCAATTACTTCACCATAATCTTCACTATCGTTTAGCTCTATCTTTGTAAGGTCTGTAATTTCTTCGTTCATTTTGGTAGGTTATTTATTACCATAAAATTATAAAGAAAGTTCCAATAAAACAAGATATTTTTATTTTTTTATTGATTTTGTTGTTTTGTTGTTAGTTGGTCTATATTAACAAGTCCCCAGTTAATCATTCCAGGTGTTGAGGCTCTAATAGGATTAATATCTAGAGACCCTCTTCTTGCATATAGTAACATTACTGAACAGTCTTTTATCTTTCCACTATTCATTAAGTCCATATACAATCTCTCTGAACAGAATTCATGGAACTCATCTAGATTTCTTAGTGAGATTACTTGTTTAAGTAAAGATACTATATCTAAATCAAAGCCTTTCTTTAGTATAATGTCAAAGAAAGCATTTCCTGTATCTTTCTGTTTAGTATGTCTACATCTAGACCTTAATACAGAAGTTGAAAGTCTATATCTCTTCTCTCCCTCCTGGTTTATTATCGGAATAAACTTTAAGTGATTAGTAGAACATGTATAGTCACTTATCTCTAAGGACTCTAGTCCTGCAAAACCGATAGACTCATATAAGTCTGAGTACCCTATAGATGGGTCAACTTCATCTCTCTCTAAGTTATTTTTAGATTCAAAAAACTTAACTTGTACAGCACTTAATAGTACTCTAGAAACATCTTTCATTACTTGCTTTTCATAATTAGAAATAGCATCTTCGATAGACCCTCCCATCTTACACATATCAAATGAGTTTAAGTACAACTTAAATGACTTAGACTCTACCATATATTCTGAATCACTTGGATAAGCTATCTTTAGTGTTCCTGATAGTGGGAGTCCATTATCTAGTAGGAAAGTACTTTCATGGCAGTGCCATACATCATAACCTACAAACTCTGAGCCTGTTATTCCGTAACCTTCTCTAGTAGTCTTTCTTAGCATTGGTACTAAGAAATTAGGGTCAAACTTATCAGTCTGTACAGCGTAAGACCCTTGCTGTCCTAAAAATTTATTCTCTTCCATCGTTATTGTTTTTAAAAAGAAGACTCTCTTCTTTTACTTTGTAGTGTTGATTTACTATTACTTTGAATGACCCTACCCTCTTCTCTACACTACCTCCAAGCATGTATACAGGGACTATATTTGATATAATATTCACCTCTTCCATGAAAAGTCTATAGATAAAGTCTCTAAACTCAAGATTTATTGACCTCTCTCCATCATCTACTAAATCTACATCAAAGTGGTTGGGAATAAAGATAATATCAAAACTAGGAATAAGACTTTCATACAACATCTTGATAGAAGCCATAGTTGGTTCACTTATCTGACCTTTAATATAGAGGTACTTAGTATAGATGTAAGTATCAAGAATACATCTATCAGAAATAAAGTTATTGTTTTGATTAAAGAAGATATTTTGTATATCTATAGTCATACAGAGTAACTGTGTTGGGTCAGAACCTGACTCATTTATATTGAAACCCTTTGACTTTATCTGTCTTGTAGGTCCTTGTAAGAATTCATAGTTCTCTAACTTTAACTCTTCTAACTTCTCTAACTCTGCTAAGAGAGTAGTTTTCCCTGAGCTATGTGTACCGCTTATACTAAATTTCATCTACCGATTATTTTTTTAAACTGTTGGATATTGTATCTTATATCTTCTCTCTGCTCCTCATCAAGTTCTATTTCTAGTAAGTCACAGAGTTTGAAACTAACCTTCCCATCTAGACCTTCTACTCCGTTATACTTAACATTGAAGATACCATGTACTATTGGATTACTTGAATCCATAGATTTTATAAATGAGTAGTCAGCAGAACATCTGTAGTTAGAGAATTCTTGTGGAAGAGAGACACCTAAGAGATGATGTGGGTAGTACTTATTAATAACACCATCCTGTAAAAGCATATCTATTAATCTTACTCTCCCCTTACACCAAGACTCTCTTTTTGAACTAGAAGGTACAAGTGTTTCGTAATATGAATAGTCAAATGAAATTGCTATACAATCGGCACCTAACTCTATAAGTTGTTGATAGCAGTCTTTGATTTCTTGGTATGTTTTCCCTTGGACTACGCCTATTTTCTTACCTGGTAACCTTCTATATGCTTCTGTAAATTTCTTAAAGTTCTCTACAGTCTTTTTATGGTTCTCTAAGGAGTCTGGTACTATGTAGTAAGTAGGTTGTAACTTCTCTACCCAATAGGCAAATTTCTTAGAATCAAAACTTTCACCTAGTTCAAAGATACTATTATCTAGGATAACATCTCTACCTAATAGAACAGATTTTCTAAAGAAATTATAGTATTCTGGGTAGACTTCAAATAGATGTACTAATGCATAGTCATAGTCATTAAACTCTAAGCTCTCTTTGAACAGTTCGATTGGACACTCGTGACTAACTTTTATCATTACTTAATATTTTTAGAGCCTTGGTAAGAACCATTATATAGTTTATCTTTGTCTACAGGAGTATTTTTGAAGAAATACATTTGTGCTATCTTACTTCCCTTCTCAACTTTAATGTTTTCAAAAGTAAATAATGCACATGATATTCCTCCTTCTGAATAGTACCCAGGGTCAAAAATTGCACTCTTTATCAATCCACCCATTCTCATTAGAGTTGAACGGTGTACTATAAAACCTGTTGCATCTGGTGGAATGTTACACTCTTCATTAAATGTTACAGAATAACATTGTAGGTGTGCTAGTAAGAAAAACTCTTTCTTTGTACCATCCTCCTGCTCCTCAATAATAGGTTTAAAACTTGTGAATGGCATTATGTTCTTACTATCCTTAGAAAGTGTTCCTCCATTTACCTTTTTAATTTCCTTAATAGTAAGGTCTACACCTACTTGCTGTATTTGGTCACTATCGATATCTCCAGTGATTAATCCTCTTTCAAGAATTTCTTGTGAATTTAATAACATATATCTATCTTATTTTTTGTGAATATTTTTTAAATACCTTTTGTCTTCTTTATCATCCATCCCATAACCATACACCCACTCATCTTCTGTTAATATAAACCCTACTATACAGTGTGACTTAAATGGTTTATCTACTAGTATCTTCTCTTTTACTAAACAACTTACTACAGTAATTGAGTTTACTTCTAGTGATTCTAAGTACTTTTCTAGTATTACTATAGTCTTTCCAGAGTCTATAATATCTTCTACTAGAATAATATCTTTACCTTTTAAATCAGATTGTGGTAATATTTTTATCTCTCCATTTAGCTGCTGCTCATTTTTAATATAGGACTTACATGAAATAAAGTCTAACTGGCCTGCTCCAAACTCTCTAAATAAATCAGAAGTAAAATGTATAGCACCATTGAGTACTCCTAAGAATACTAGATTACTATTACTAATAGGCTCTCTAAGAGTATTGTAGAGATGTGCACGTAATAAGTTACTTACCTCTTCTATCTTCTTCTTTATTCTATCTTCTGAATATAGGATTATCATATTGACATTTTGATTAGTTCAAGAACTTCTTGTTTTGCTGTATCATTAGAGTTTGAAAACACTCCACTTACTTCTGAGGTTAGCATAGATGCCCCTTGGTGTCTTACTCCTCTACAACTTACACATTGGTGAGTGGCGTGTATTATTACCATCACTCCTTTGTTATTTGGAACTATTTTATCTATAGCATTGTGTATGGCCATAGTTAATTGCTCTTGTATTGCTCCTCTTCGACCAAATAATTCTACAACTCTATTTAGTTTCGATAGACCTACTACTAGTTTATCAGAACCTGGTATGTAGGCGATGTGTACTTTACCAATAATATTTTGATGATGATGACTGCACATTGAATTAAGTGGAATATCCTTCTCTAATACTATTCCTTTATATCCATCAGATGGGAAGGCAGTAACATCTAAGATAGCTTCATATCTACCCTTCCATAAGTCATTTACATAAGCCTTAGCTACTCTTCTTGGAGTATTATTTGAATTTGGGTCGTTTCTCCAATCTACCCCTAAGGCATCTAGAAACTCTCCATAAGCCTTCTCTGCCTTAGAGATAATTATCCCCTTCTCTTCTGGATTAAGTGACCTAGTCTCTCCTCTTTCAAACACCTCTTGTAGCTGTAATGAAATACCATTTGCATTCCCTGGCTTTGTAATCTCCAGGTCTCTTGAATTAATTTCAGTTTCTTTCTTCATTTTTTGTTTTACTCCTATTTCAAAGAATTCATATTCTATTAACACTGTACCTCTTTTATTAGTCTCTCTCCTTAATTCTATTCCACCAACACTTTCAAAGAAAGTAATTCCTACTGGGTTATCAAGCATAACTTTTAATACTAGAGAGTTATTCTTTTCAAGAAATTTTGTAAGAAGAAGTTTTCCTAGACCAAACTTACGATAATCACTATCAACACATATAGAGTATACTTTCCCTTTACCATCTCTTCTTGAATTACCAACTAAGAAACCGATAACACTATCTCCATCTTTAATATAAAGACAATCCCCCTTTTCACAGGCTGATACTACTGAACTTCTGTGTAACCATCCTAAGAACTTATCATCTCCATTCTTATCGTTTAGTTTCTGTATCTTCTTAATCTCCTCTAAATCCCCACTACAGGGTACTACTTCATACTCCATCTTTACACCCCTCTCTTATCATCAAAAGCAATAATATGTGCTCTTCCTGTAAAATTATACCCTCTTGTAGTACACTCTTCAATTACATAAGAATAGTTAGGTATTACTGACTCTCTTGTATCTCCAGCTGGCATCACCCAAGTCTTATTCTTAGAAATCCCCATCTCTACTCTAAAGTCTTCAATCTGTTCCCAGATATCATTATCATTTCTATCTACTACTGGTTTAAAATGGTAGTCTTTATGATAATCAATCATTTGTTTTATAGCTTCGTAGTTCATACGAAACTTCTCATGTTGTAGAATCATCATCTCATCTACTACTTTATCAGAATTTGGAAGTTTTACTCCTAATTTTGGAATAGAGTTAGTAAACTTTGGAGATAGTGAAACAAGGTCTATTGGATATTTAGTCTTAATAAAGTGTGACCCTTCTGTTTCAATTGTTATAAAACAGTCATGATTGGTCATGTTATGAAAAGTAGTAATAATTTCATCTACTAATTCTGGGTGCATAGTTGGACTACCACCTGAAATCATTAAGTGGTTTATTTGAGGGTTTTCTTCAAATAGTTTATAGATTTTTTCTAGAGTCCATGTTCCCTTTTCTGGAGTAATGGATGTATACCAACTATCACACCAACCACCCTCTCCGAACCAACAACGATGTGTACAACCTGTTGTACGTACTAAAAAATGTGGGTAGCCTTGTCTTGAACCTTCTGTCTGTATACAGGTGTAGGCTTCGATTATTGGTCTCGTTTTTTGTAAATCCATGTTTCTATTATTCTTTAAAATTAATACTTAATCTTATACTTTTTTACTTTTTTTTAAAATTTATTGCTGTATATAGGGAACTTCACAAGCTCCTCCAGCACAGGCTATAGCGCCAAGAGTATCTACTTCAATATAATCTGGCTTAAGTTGTAAGTTTTCCCACTGTATAGTCTTCATCTCTCTATTAATCTCTACCCATTTATGGAATAAATATACATCTTTTAGACAGTAGATAGTTTCTTTCAAGTCTCCTTTAAAGTATCGTTTAGAAAACTGCTTAACTCTTCTCACCCAATCTTTCTTTAGTAAGACTTGATTTCTTGTACCATCAATGAGTAAGTCTTTCTTCTCTACATGCTCACAAGCTTTCCATAAACCTTCTTGGAAAACATGAAGTCCATCTATTATTAGTCCTGATACAAATAATGAATGCTCCTCATACTTCTCTACTATCTCTTGTCCTGTTAGTACAGAAGTAAATGGTGCTTGTTCATAGTCTTTATCTCCTGTTTTTGGTAGGAAAGAAACTCCTGAAAAATATTGTCTATTTTCATATAAATAGTCTCTTGACTCATCATAGTCAATCACCTCCACAGTATTAGATATATTGTGTCTAAGGAAGGGTTGTACACAGAATGGTAGATTAGTACCCTCCTCTACCCAATTTTGTTGTAAGCTTCTAACAACTTCTAGTTGCTTTAAACCAACTAACTCATCCTTATACTTACTACCTGGAAGAGTTTCTGTAGGTATATAGACTACATAATCTGTACCTCCTCTTGACCAAACTGAATCTTCTAGTAAGATGGGGTTTGTTTCTAGTAATACCTTAGCTATTTCACTCTCTTTATTTAACTGCATTAATCTAAAGTATCTCTTAGAATGTTCTCCATGTGCCCCAGAAGGTGTACCTAATAATACTGAAGCATTACCTGAAGGTTTTGCACAAGTTGTTCTTGCTGCTGGATTAATACCAATCATTTGGGCAACTTCTTCATTAATTTCTTTAATTAATCTTGCTCCCATTTTTTGGTTTTCCTCATCTAACATAACTTCTGGGTTAGACATCCAACCAGTAAATGAACAACCTAATAGTGACTCTCTTTCAAAAATCTCTTTAGTTGCCTCTCCAACATATTTAAAGTCTGTATAAGAAGCTTGGATAGTTCCCATAATAGCTAATGCTTTACATGCTTTTAAGAATTGTTTAGGAGTCTTACACATACTTCCATTACCTTCTGTTAGGTTACATCCTTGCCATCCTGAAACTCCCTTTACTGTTAAAGGCCACATCCCAATCTCAACACATGGATTAGCTGTCTGGTCTGGGTGGTCTACAAACAAGAACCCTGGTTCTCCCCATAGCTTAATAGATTCAAATAGTATATCAAACTGCTCTTTTGTAACTTCTGAACGTACAAGTACTACTGAGTTATTACTTCTAGCTCTTTGTGGATTTTCTCTACTCCAACTCCACCCTGCTTTAGCTTGTAGCATTTCAGTATCTTCAGGAGAAAAGAGACAAATAGTTGCCGAACGTCTTACTCCACCTGATAATACAGCATCTGAGGCATGCATGATAATATCATATGCTATAATAGGTCTAATATCATCTCTGCCTTCTTTTAATGTTCTCTCAACTAATTCCTCTATTTTAAGTAATGACTCTCTAAGGCCATCAGGTCCTGGTGCCTTAAAACCACCTGAGATGTAGGAGCCTTTTGGTCTAATTAATGAAAAGTCAAACTTAACATCATAACCTTGGTATTCAGGAAATGGAACAACTCCTTGAAAATATGAAGACATTATTACTCCTAAGGCATCTGACCAACCTTCAATTGAATCAGGAACTACAAAAGTTTTTGTACCCTTTGTTCTCTTCTCTATTTTAGGTAGTTTATTAATATGTCTATACTGTACTGAAAAACCTACTCCACATCCACATAGTAATAAGTACATTGCCTCCTGGAAGAACTCTACTCTATCACAATGGCTAGATAGACAATTGTACATCTTCATTTGATGCTTCATCATCGGCTCTCCAGCAAACTGTAAAGCTCTTTGTGAACCTAAGATAAGTTTCTCCTTATATGCCTCTTCTGCAAAGTTAAAGTACTCTACAAACTTGGGATTTTGAAATGCTTGTGATAGCTTAGGGTTGTTTCTATGCATATCCATAACTCTATTAACACTATCATCCCATCTTTCTACTCTCTGGTCTTCTTCTCTATATTTTGCATAGTCTGAATAGAACTTAATATTAGATGCTAGTACTGCGCCTTTACTCATAGTTTTTATAAAATTTTAATTGTTTATTGATTATTTTTTTAACGGGTTCTAAAGATATAGAATATAATTCTAAATCATTTTGCTAGTTTAGAATACAAGATAATTTTTATATAAACCAAACTTCTGTTGTGTTAGTTGAATGAATAACATTAAGTGATTTGTAGTTATCTCTTACTACTTTACCTTCAACTATTATTAGTTTTTCTAGTGAGTTGTTTAACTTCTCTTTAATAGGAGCATAACTCTCATTCCATAGAGTAATATAATACATAGTAGAATTATACTCTATATCTAGTTGACAGAATTCTCCTCTTGAGGATTTTCTCTCAGTTACTTTCTTAAGTATTCCAGTAACTAAAACTTCTCTCCCTACCTTCTCTTCAAATTGTAACTCTTCTATTGGTAAGAACTTTACTATTCTTGTTCTTAGTTCACTCTTCTTAATTATGTCTGAAAAGTCTATGTAGCCAAAGCCTGTAAGTTTCTTCTGTAAGATAACCCACTCATAGTCTTTAAGATTTTCATATTGTTGTATATCTTCTGGCTTACAGTCTAGACTCTCTAAGTATTTTTTTATTAGAAGAAATCTATCTCTATAGTTTACTAACTTCTCTATTTCATCAAAGGCACCTGCTAGTATTAAATGAACTACACTTCTCTTATTTACCTTTCTCTTCTCAACCCTCTCTATTAAATTTTGTAGTGAAGTGAATCTCCCTCCACTCTCCCTCTCTTGCATAATAGTCTCTACTCCTACTCCCCCTACATTCTTAATTGAAGATAGAGACCAGTAAATGTTATTAGTAGCTACTTCTGGAAAGAAGAAGGGTTGAGATTTGTTAATATCTACAGGAGATACTTTAACAACTCCTAGTTTTTCTATTTCAGCAATCTTATCTATTATCTCATCACTTTCAGAAAACTCTAAAGATGTAGTCCAAAACTCTAATGGGTAGTTTAGCTTAAACCATTGTGAGAAGTAGCCCATAATAGCATAACATGCAGCATGTGAACGATTAAAACCATACCCACCGAATACTACAAGTTTTTGCCAAATAGATGCTGCCTCTTCAGGAGAACATTCATTTTTGATTGCCCCACTGATAAACTTATCTTTATATGATGCAATCAATTCAGGTAACATCTTACCCATTGCCTTTCTTATATCATCTGCCTCCACTAGAGTAAATCCTGCTAGTACCTGACAGGCTTCCATGATTTGTTCTTGATAGACCCATAGTCCAAAAGTCTTCTCAGTAACTCCTCTTAACTTAAAGTCATATCTTGGCTCCATCATTCCATTCT
The DNA here is from genome assembly GCA_032273165.1 of Chlorellidium tetrabotrys. NCBI lineage: Eukaryota > Xanthophyceae > Mischococcales > Botryochloridaceae > Chlorellidium > Chlorellidium tetrabotrys. Next base: position 72,234 of record JAUKPS010100155.1, on the reverse strand, counting down.
TAATCTTTACATAGTCTTTGTGAGCATTCATCTCTATAGGACCTGGACGGTAGAGAGAGATGGTGGCAATAAGGTCTTCAATATTTTCTGGTTTCAGGTCTTTACAATATCCTCTTAATCCATATCCTGTTAACTGGAATACATCTTCATTATGTCCCTCTTGGAAGAGTTTAAATACTCCTGAGTTATCAAGGTCTATGTCATCATATCGTATATCTAACCCATGATGTTGTTGTATAAGTTCATTCATCTTAGCAAATTTCTTTAACTGTGCCAGTCCTAAGATGTCACACTTTAAGAAACCTACCTGGTCTAAGTAAGACCCTTCCCATTCTGATACAACTAAGTCACCCATTTTTTTAACAGGCATCCAATCATACACTTCCATACTTTCTCCCTTGTCATTTAACTTAGGAGTAATCACCATACCAGCAGCATGCATTGAACTATTCCCAGCCTGGTTAAGTATTAACGGGAGTAACTCAATCATATTCCCTTTACTTTGAATAAACTCTTTTAGTTGTGGTACAGTAGTTGCTGTTTTAAAAAGGCCTGTATAGTCATCACTTGCATCAAGTACAGCAGTTAGATAGTTTGCTGTTTGTGGTTCTACACCATACTCTCTACAAAGTGCTTTGAATGCTGCCTTTAATTTTAGAGAGGTATAGGTTCCAATTGCTGTAACTGAATTAAGTCCATATTTTGTTCGTATATAGTTCTTAACCTCATCTCTTCTATCATCAGCAAAGTCAAGGTCAATATCTGGTAGACCTTTAGTAATACGTGTTTCATTAAGAAACCTTTCAAAAAGTAAGTTGTATTTCAAAGGGTCAATTCCTACAATACCAAGTATATAAGAAGTTAAAGCACCTGCTGCTGAACCTCTACCTAATCCAACCCATATATTATTTCTCCCACACCAGCTAATTACATCACCTAAGATTAAGAAGTAGTCTATGAAACCTCCTTTGGATATTACTCCTATTTCTTTATCTAGTCTATCCCAGTACTTATCTTCATCTAACCCTCTACCTTTAATCTTCTCCTCGAAGCCTCTTTCTATAAGGGAGTAGAATAACTCATCATTATCCTTAAAAGTAGAACTCTCCTCTTCATTCATTTCGTATTTTGGTAGGAAGAGATTTCCAGTCTTTATTTTAAAGTCAACACTATCAACTAATTTATTCAGATTCTCGATAGACTTATCAAAAATATTAAACTGTCTTTCATCAGACTGATTAAAGAGTATACTAAACTCTGCAAATAGTTCATCAATATTTTTAAAATACTGTTGTGAGGAGTATGACTTGAACCCTATACCGCCGATTCTATTTAGTAACTTCTTTACAACAAAATCTTCTTTATCTAGGTAGTATGAATCTACAAGGAGGATGGGCTCAATAACTTCTAGTAAGTTGTCTAGATAGTATTTGATATTTTCAAGCCATACTCTATCTCTATCTTGTGACTCCCACTCTACAAAATCTAACTGATAAAATAGAGAAGGGAAGTTTAAGAGGAACTTTTCTAATAAACCATCTCCTAAATCAACCTCAGGAGTAAGGATACAGGTTAAACCTTTAGAATACTTAAAAAGCTCCTCTATCTCAATATATCTCTCTACACTACATGTTATAGTATTACTAATTCTTAATAGGTTTCTAAAACCTTCTTCTGTATTGATATATAGTTTAATTGAAAATCTATCTAACTCATGTCTAACAGTGATAGTTTCTCCTATGATGGGTTTTATTCCAAATTTAGAGCAAGTGTTTTGAAAGTTTATAGCTCCTGCTAAAGTATTCTCTTCACAGATTCCAAGAGAGGTTACTCCTAGAAACTTTGCCTTTCTACACCAATCTCTATAGTCTCTACTCCCGTTACATAATTCATATCCCCCATGGATTCCAAGGTGAGGTATGTTATAGTAATTCATCTGTAAGTTAGGCTCACCTATGTACTTAAAAAGTGTTAGCTCAGCTTTGTATACAATATACTTCCCACTTGCATCTTTAACTTCAGAAATGTTTACTTTACTACAGTACCACTTGGAGCCAAAGAAGAAGATGAAGCCTTGTATATTGTATCTCTCTATTAAAGACTCTTCTAGACTAGTTAAGTTAAGATAGAACTCTCCCTTAACCATCTTCTCTCTAGGTTCAAGATACAGATACTTACCTTCTACTCCTTTTATAGTAACTAGTTTACTATCTAATTCGATTTGTAGTGAGTTTATTTCACACCACTCTTGTATTGTCATACGATTATTTTTTCAATTTTTAAAATCTCTCTAACCTTCTCTATCAACTCCTCTATAGTACCATTATTTTCTATGGTATATTTGAACTGGTGGTTATTTAATGCTGTTTCTGAGATATGATTAGAAGTTGTACAACTATCTCTTAGGACCTTAATAGTAACCCCATCTTTCTCCTCGATTGCTTTAAATTCATTAGGGAATCTAAGGTCTGTAATTATCCAGTTTGGATATATAGAGTTGTTTGATACAGGTATTCTACCTCCATCTTCTGTAGTACCATAGTTTACACTATGATGTTGTAGTTTATAGTCAGCGAATAGAGAGTTTACCCAGGTGTTTGGATGGATAATATCTCTAAAAGCCTCTGTGCCTACTTCCTGTAGAAATCTTCTTACTGTTATTGGTGATTTTTCAATTATTATTTGAAAATCTGAATCTATCTTTCTAACCCCCTCTATTAACTCTTTAGTAAAACCTATACTATGTAGTAGGGACTCTTCACTATCACTTATAGATAAAATATTTTCAGGGTCTGACTTATTATACATAACCCATCTATCCCATTCTGGAGGTAGGTTAGTTTTCTTAAACTCTTGTGATTCAAAGTCTTCAACCTTACAGCCTATTAATAGTGCTGTAATAATTTTTAGTTTTTCAGCAAACTTCTTAATCTCCCAGTCACTATGATAGTGAATATCAAAATTTGACCTACTTCTTTTTTCTAAAAATTCTGTAAAGGTACGATAAACTCCACTATCTTGTCTAGAACAAGTGCTAGTTAAATATTGTATAATTTGCCCTACAGTATCTTTTCCTGAGCCTATAGCTCCTCTTACTCCTACTATCATTTATGTAAATCTTTATGTTTATTTAGTATAGAGACAAACTCTGTCTTGTTTATCGTATGTAGTATGTTAGAGCTAATTTGATTCCAGTCTGGGTAAGACTCAATTAGACTAGTAGTTTGGATTAGCCAATCCTTATCATCAACATAAAAATCAGCAGCCACTTTTCTAGTATTATTACCATAATACTCACATAGTTCTGGATTATTATCATTTACTGTATGAAATGGTACTCCTTGTTCTTTTAGGAAATTAACAGCTAAGTCTAGTGGTTCTCCCATTCTACACGTCCAGATAATAATATACACTCCATTATCATAGAGTTTTTGTATACTTTCCTTAGCATCTTTTTGTAGTCCTCTGATGCCTGGGTAGTTAGAATGTACTATAGTCTCATCAAAATCTAGAGCAGCGATGGCTCTATAACTAGATTTGTTATTCATCGATTTTATATTACGTTTTAAGAATTTAAAAATACTCTTTTTCTTTGATAAAAAAGAATATTTTTAAAGTATTCTTGTAACTTTATTGATATTAAAGGAGATATCTTCTTTTGTATCAATAGTTGTTACTATTATTGTAGTTTGGTATGGTTTATAGGACTTAACAACTCCTACTTTTATCTCTCCAAAAAGGTCAAATCTTACTTCTGAACCTATATTATAGTAGTATAGTAAGTCATAGTATTCTTGTAACTTTCTATTCTCTTCATTTTTGTAAATAAAGTTAGGAAAAGATTCATTTTTTATAATTTCCTTTTCAAACTCTTGCATTAAACTTTCATCTGTAAAGATGGTAGGGAGAGAGTTACTCTCTGAAATGTTCAATATTGCAGCCTTTTTACCTTCTGATGTTCTAGTCCAAAAGTCTTTATCTTTCTTTTTAGGGTAAATCTTTGTTCTTAGTACTGCTACAATATATTCCTTTTGTAATATAACTAGAAACTCATACAGACTTAAGTGTCTTGACTTTTCTTTCTTTTCTATTCTACTATCCACTTTCTATTTTATTAATTATTTAACTAAATATAATTAATGTTAAGTAGAAAGAAAAATTCACTACTTTAGTATTTTCTTTGAAACCTTATTACTCATAAATTCTAATGGGGTTTCAAGTCTCTCTAACACCTCTTGTAACTCATCAACTGTAATTTCATCTGGGTCCTTATCTTTTATAAACCCTACTTTCACAGAGTTAAAAAATTCTTGACATTCTGTTGCTGTCTTTTTAATCTCCTTTATAACATCTCCATCATAGAGTAGTACTAGACTAGTTATTCCTTTTAATTGTAAGAGATAAGATTGTTCAGGAGATAGATGACATTTAAAGGTAGCTATACACTTAATCTCCTCTTGTCCATAGAGTTGTAGAAGTCTATCAATTGCTATCTTATCGAAAATACCCTCAACTAAAATTACTAATCTTGTATTAGAAGTTATTTCATCGTACCCATATAGTAGTTTAGAAAAATCAGTACCTGGAGAGTTACTATACCTTCTTATCTTATTCTTAATTCCATTCTCCTCAAAGTATCTTTTGTTATATAACTCTATTCTCTTCTTGTTCCAAATATGTCTACCTACATACCCCTTCAATTCTCCAAATTGATAGACTAGAAAGGATACATAGTTTCTACCAACTCTTGGGTCTACTTTAGATGTACCTACTACATAATTATTATACTCCACTTCTGTAAAGCCTCTAGAATCTAAATATTCATCAGAGAAAGTCCTACGCCAGAGTATAGGTGGAGAAATGGTTGGGATATTTAAGTCTATGTTCACCTCTCCACTCTCCTCTAACTTACTTATAAGCTTGTGAGTAATTTCTAGAGAAGGAGTGGTAAATTCATCTAGTCTACCAAGTTCTGATAGTAGTGTAAAGATGTTACCTGTTCTACCACAAGCCTTCTTCCTATAACAATTAAAAGGATGATTTTCTGTATAGATTGATATCCCCCACTCTCTTTCTCCACAATAGGGACACCTAGCTACAAAGTTCTTCTTCCCTCTATCTAGTTTAGGTGCATCAAGAAGTTCCTCTAATTTATCGTAGGTAAGTTTCATATCTAGTATTCTCCAAACTCCTCTATTGTTCTTTTAGCATCATAGAATCGTGAACTATTTAATGCCTGGTAGATTGGCCATGTTTGCCCTGACTTATACTTTCTAAACTTATCAGCATGTACTCTAACTATCCCACTCTCTGATTCATCATCAGTTTGATTAACAGTTAAAAAGTAAGAGAATGGCTTAATAGCACCTTTGTATTCAGATATATGATGTCTTGTTAATACAAAGTCTGGCCTGTTATAGTCTTTAGGTGCTATGTCATTTGCCTGTGTTGCTGTAAAGGTAGTTACTTTAAACTCCACTCCTATATTAGTAATTCCATTAGCTATATCCTCTCTTCTCTTTCTTTCACCAGACTCTGAAGTTGAATATGAACCATTTACTGTAAAAAGCTCCATGTAGTCAAATATAACACAATCTACCTTTCCGTAGATAGACTCTATTTCTATTAACTTCTCTCTACAAGTATTTAGTGACATTGAGTCAAATGATTCAGCAGCATATACAAATATCTCTCCTCCATTTGATATAATATCATTTTGTGTCTTGTATATCCTATCTTTCTTGGACTGAGGGAGTATTCCAAGTTCTATTTCATCAAGTGATATAGAAGTCCAACCTGCATCATATGTATCTAGACACTCCTTCTCTGTCCCTTCTCCTTGAAAGTGAACTACTCTCTTCCCAAGTCTGGCATTTGAAAGTCCTACCCATCTTAACCATGTTGACTTACCCTTACCTGAACGTGCAAGGAAACATACTGAAGTCCCTTTATTTGCTCCCCCTCTTGTAGCATTATCTATTCCATGAATACCAAAAGTACATTTTTCTAATAGTACTGACTTGTTCTCTATTGATTTTTCACGTTCTGACTGCCTTGTTTGGAAGTCTTTGAAGATTCTGGTATAGTAGTTATCTTTTAGATTAAACTCGTTTATCAAGGAGGATTCTTTAGCTAAGTAATCTATAGCTTGTTGGTGTAGTCCATCATTATACATATCCCCTACTTTATTATAGAGGTGTATAAATCTTGACTTCTTAACAAACGTCTCTAAGCCTCCTAAAATAATATCTTGTTTATCTGTAACATCACATTTTTTAATCTGTGCCAGTAGTGATAGAACTGCTACTGAATCCTTATCAGAAGTAAAGGATTGACTTAAAACTCCTAGTGTAGGGAGTTTACCTTCTACATCGTGTACATTAAAAAGGTGTTTTACGATTTTCTTTTGCTGTTCTGTTTCTAGAAATTGAATACTTAGATTCTTCTTACATATTTCTAAAACTTTTTCTGATACAAAACAACATTTAATTAACTCTACTAAAAAATCTGTACTAAGTGACTGTGTTTGACTCATTGTCTTCTGCGATTAAGCGTTCATAAAATTTAAACATCACACTTCTTAGATATTGTATCAATTGATACTCAGAACACTTTCGTGTGTGTAAACGCGGTGCTATTTTAATAATATTTACTGCATAGAGATTGAAGTTATACTTCTCTCTATTTACTTTAACTGGTCTTACATATATTAATCCACAATAATCTGGTACTTCACTTTCTTTAATTAAACCCTCTTCACATACAAAATAAAAATAATTAACTAACTTACCTTTTTCTAACAATCTATGTTTTTCTTTTTTATTTATAAATTCTGTAAAATAATCTCCTCTTGACCTCTTTATTTCAAATTCAGTTATTAATCTTGACCTTGTTATTCCTATAAAGTCTGCTTCATAGTCTAAGAAGGTTTCAAGTTCTCTAAGTGACTTGGTATTACTAGAAAAATAAAGCCACCCTCTTGACCTATACTCTTTATATAATGCTATCTGTATTTGCTTAACTGATAGTAAGGAACTTTCCATTTTTTGTTATTAATGTAAAAGTATACTTATTACAAAAGTAGTCTATAGATGCTTTTAGTGCTAAGTTAAAGAGGTTTATTTCATTTAAACTATAGGTGTTTAGATGTAGAGAAACTCTCTCCTCTTTCTTTTCAGAAATAAATTCTTGAATTAATAGAAGTCCATCTTGAATACCACTCTCATCCACCACTCCTCTTTCAGTATCTAAGAGTACTTTACTAACTATCTTTTTTATCGTAGCCTCTGTTAACATATGTTATTGGAAAATTTATTTTTAGTAACTCCTTACATTCTCTTCTAAACTTACACCCTATACATATAAGGTCTTTGTGGTTATAGAGTGAAGAGAAAGTGATACAATTATTAAAACCTCTATCTGTATTATAACTTGCCAGTTTAATGGCAGACTCTGAATACCCTCCAGTAGGGGTGAGTATGTAGGTGTTTATTAAGTCTAACTTAACTATCCCATACTTATCAATTATATTTGAACTCTCTATTTGCCAATCGTACTCTATATCTCTACTTAGATATCTGTCAAGTGCCTTTTCTCCTATAATATAAGAAGGAACTATTTTTTTAGAGAAACTTTGTATATCTAACTCATCCCAGTAATCAAATTGGAAGATGAAATAAGACCATAAAAAGTTTTCACCAAGTAGTTTTATATTATAGACTTTATCTAGCTTCTTTAAGAATCCATCTACCATCTTCAATACTTTTTCACTAGGTTCGAATCTATAGCTTAGTGAATTGTATTTTTTTTGGTAGAAGTATTGATAGAATATGATAACAGACTCTTTTTGTAACATTCCATAAAGATATTATAGAAAATCATACTAAACAAGAATTTTTTAAATTAATCCCATGCAATCTCAACTTCAACTATTTCTTCTAATGAAACTCCGCTACTTTCTACTAGTAAAGTCTCTACTTGTTGACAGGTTAAGCCTGATGTATCAATTCTATCTATTGCATCTTGACTAATCTCTCTCATTAACCATATACCTATCTCCTGCCCTGCTATTAATGAACCTATTACAAGTGCATTACCAACTCCTTCTCTTAATTCTAAGTCTGAGTAATATGGAATTGAATTAGGTGAACTAATACTTTCAAAAAAGTTTACATTACAAGCTGTATCAAAGGTAGGCTCTGAAGTACCTATCTTCACTACTCCATAACTACCTACTGGTGTGGTTGTGAAAATCTTAACGTTAGTCTTTGTAGTAGAGAAGGTATTTTTTAATACAAGTAATCGTGTTTCTATTAACTTCTTATCTACAACAGACATTGAAATACTAGGGAAGATGTTTCCAAGTATCCCGTTAGGAACTATACTAGTTGAAGGATATCCACCAAGTGACTTGTTAGGGTTAGACTGTGGTTGGAAGGGGGTATTTGGGTTTGAATAATAAATTATCATTTCTTTAGTATTTCTTCTATATATATGCTAGGGGAAAAGAATTCTACAGCTAATCTTCTGTTTATCTGTCCATCTTCTCTATCCCATTTCTTAAACTCTTTTATTAAACTCTCTTCACTTTCTTCATATGGAGGGAAAAGGCTTCTTGTAGACCATCCTGATAAATTAGTCTCCATAAATTTTCTTAGATTCTTAGGATACACATACCCATCTCCACCATTAAAGCCATAGATAATTGTAGGCTTTCCCATACTCATTGATTCAATTGCTGACCTACCATATGCTATAACTAGGTCAGCTCCTTCAATTATTTTTTTTGTATCATGTACAAGAGAATCTTTGTGTGAGAATTGACCTAGTACTGATACATATGCATTAATTTTAGAAGCCGCTCTTAATATGAAAGTATGTGTATGTATACTATATCTACCATCAAAAATAAGAATATTCTTTAACTCTTTACCTAATACTTTGTTAGACTTAAAATAGTCTGTATCTATAAAGTTTCTAATTAGTATCTTTTCACAATTACACTTTATAAAACCTAGAGCTCTTTCTCCAAAGACATATACTTTACTAATCCCTTTTAGAGGAGGTAGATAGTCTTTTTCCATTAACCCATGAACGAAAAACTTCTTCGTTCCTTTTAAGCTTTTAAATATTTCAAAATCTGAATTATAGTTGAAGAATATTTGTTCAAAGTCATCTTCTCTAAAGATAGTCTTACTAGTATGGACGAATACTCTTACACCAAGCGATTCTAGTTGTGATTCTAATATCAATCTATCATCCTCTCTACTCTTTATAAAGAAAGTTACAGAGTGTCCAAGTTCTACTAATACCTTTGATAAAGTATAGAGAAAAGTACTTACTCCTGTAAGTCTATTGTGACTATGAACGATTAATATTTTCATTTGTTAAGAGAATGAAGTATATTGTCTAGATACTTCTATCCATTTTTCATAAAATCTACTATATACAAATCTTACTACACATAGACAATTATTAGCATATGTACCTACACCTTCATAGTAATTCGGCCCATAGATAGATTGCTGTATGTGAAGGGAGTCAGCATTATTCCCTTCAGTACGAAGTATAAGATTAGAGGTTACTACTCCTTCTTTTACCCAAGATAGAATAACTTGATTTCCAGCTTCCCCTACTGGTGCTACTGATGGCTTTTCTAATGCTACAGTTATTTCAAATCCATCATAGATTTCTGTATCATCTGGAATATTGATTCTATTAATAATAACTGGAGTTGTTGTATTATTTCCAATTAAAATAAATGTCTGTCCCTTCTTTAAGTCTATTTTCTTTCTTGCCATTTTTTATTTATTAAAATGTTGGTGTATTATCTAAGTTAGTATAAGTATAAGATGTTGTGGTATCTGGGAGGGTACTAGCTTGTTCTAATTCAGTTAACCCAAAATTAAAGTCCTCTGGTATCCCTCTCCATCCAGCTAGAGCTTCTAGATAACCTGTTACAAACCATTTTGCTAAAGTTGCTGAATATACACATTTTAAGACTAGTCCACTTTGTGGAGTGATAAGTTTACTATCCATTACAGTTAGTACCTTAATATTTGTTATCGCTGGAGTATCTCCTGTAGTACCTTCTGTAATCTTAAATGTATTCCCGTTTAAGTTGATATCGCCTCTTATGAAAATGTTAAACTGGTTACCATCTTTAGCTCCAAGTTTATCTAGCATTATTTGTACCCCACCTCCACTTACTGTTATACTTCCAGAAAAATATTGATTTATTTTGTTTACTCCTACTCCTAGTACAAAACTACTAGTACCTGTTAATGTATTTTGTTCAAAGCCAAATAAATCACCTGACTCAACTGCCTTAAGTCTTTCGTTATATGAATTAGTTGCACAGAAGGTGGTAAAAGAAGTGTCGTAAGTAGCTCTAATTCTTGAACCTATATCTTTTAATGTACCATCATCGTTATAAGAGAACTCTGTATAGAACCCATTACTCATATCACTTGGTAATACTACTAGGTCTGTTGATTTCTTAAAGTTTAAATATCTGTAGTAAAGTGAATAGGTATTTATTCCACCTTCTCCATCTACTAGTCTCTCAGCATTATTAGGTAAGAAGATTTCAGCAACCCCTTCAGACATATGAAACTCTACATCTACAGATGATAAGTTAGACTCTGAAGTATCTCCAAATACTCTTATGTTTATTCTCTCAGCATTTGGAACTACTTTTACCTCCTGTGTAGTAAAACTTGTACCACCATCAGTAGAGTAGTCATCTATATCTAAAACATCTAGAGTTAATCTTATAGCTGAACCAACTAGTACAGAAGATAATACATTTCTATAATTACCATTTGAAGTATATACTCTCCACCCATCTACTGTTCCATTAACAAAGTCAACACCTGCTTTAAGAAGTCCACTCTCCTCTATAGAGTTTAGTGTTAGATAGTTTAATGAGGTATTGATGGTGAAGTCTGAACTTCTTATCCCCCAGCCTATCTTCATTTTATTAGCCTGTCTGGAGTTAAATGGGAAGTCCCATCTAACTCCTTCAATACCTATAATACCATTTGTTGTTGAGGAGAAGTCATTTTCTAATCTATACTCAGGTACTACCTGCCAGTAATCTACTCTCTTATCTTGTATTATTAAATCACTACCACTATGTCTTACTCTAGCTATATAGAACTCATATCCTTCTGAAAGTGCTGGTGGTGTATTAGTTACTGTTTCAAGCTGTAGACTTAAGGTACAAGAATCAAATTGGAAAGGGTACTTGTCACCTGTTTCTGGTGTTATTCCAGGAGTGAAAGTACCTACTATTGCTATCTTTAAATCAGTCTCTGCTATAAAAATTGCATCTCCTGAACCATTAAGACCAGGGTGTTGTAGGGTTGCGGTATTAGCTGAGGTTACTTCTAGTACTTCATACTCTAGGGTGTTTCCTGTTGAGTTGGTAAACTTTATCCTAGTTGGATAGAATGGTTGTCCTCTGAATACTTTTGTTAGGTCAAGTTCTGAGCTACCTACTAATGTACCTGTTGTACTGATTGAAAAAGTACCTAGTTCAACACTCGTTACATTATAAGCTATCTTAACCCAATACCAACTCCCAGTATTGGGAACTAGTATAGTAGAGGTGTTAGCTTTATAGATAAACTTACCATCTTTATCTATACCTAATATCTCTTTATGTTTTATAGTTTTTCTAACTATTGAATCTACTACAACATCTACATCCTGCTCCACTTTTGCATTTTGAAAAGTAAGGTCTTGATGATTCCTGATTAATCCAAATGAAGAACTATTCTCTCTTATATTTTTTCTAAATCCCTCATCATCTACAAACTCTATTAGTCTTTCTAGTTCTATTTGTCCTAGTAATAGGTCTGGGGATATTTTTAAGTAACTCATTTATCTAATTTTTTTAAATTTAAGAATTTTTTTATATAGTCTATAGTATAGTTTAAAATTCTAGAGACTCTACAGGTGTCTGTATATAAAAGTCTCCTGGGTAAGTAATGTCTATATTAGTATTATATGGAATAAGATACCTTGATATGTATCTTTCTAACTCTCTTTGTGAGAGAAGTGTATTTTTATTGTTTAGAAATGCTGTTATAAATCTTGTTGTCTGTACAAACCCTCTATCGTAAGGAGTTAGTAGTGGCGCTACTCTTAAACTATGTACTCTAACTACATAAGAGTCAGAAAAAGCTCTTGTGAACTTAATCATTGGAATAAGTTTTGATGCTCCACTAGTTAGTCGTAAGTTGTTTCCTGTATTCAACCCTACTGTATCAGTACTTGATGAGTTTTTATATTTACTATAAACTATCCCTCTTACAAAAACATAGTCTTCTGTGAACCCATCTAGTTGGTTTACAAATATATTGGTAAAGGATTCAGTCTTAGAGGACTTGACTTGAACAACGTTATCATTTTTGTCAAATGTATTTATACCAAAAGTCATCTCCACCTCTGGAATTCTCTTTACCCAGAAACTAATTTCATAATCAAGTCTATCATCTATAACTATAGTCTTGTAAGTACTAATATCTAAGCTATTGTAACCTATCCCAACTTCTGTTTCAGATACATCTAAGTCAAATTCTAAGGCTTTCACATCTCCTTCTGTAACTATAGAGGTGCGAGGGGAGTTAAGTAGTGGGTACTTAGTTAGGTCTGTAACTGTACCTTCGTTATAAGATTTATTTACATTACCTTCTTTTTGTAAACCTCTATATAAAGGAGAGCAGTTACCTACACTCCATCCAAAGTTCTCTATATTGTAGAGATTGAATAGGAATTCATCTCCATTTTCAAAGAAAATAAGTCTTAATAGTTCACCTAATCCAGTTTCTGATAGAGAGTAGATGTTAGTCGTCCCTCTTTTAAACATCTGCTGATTGTAAGTACTCATTAAAGTAACTAACTCCTCAAGTGTATTATTTACTGAAGTTACTAGCCCTCTTTGTGTTAAGAACTCTCTTAACAGGTCTTTGTTTTGATAGAATTGCTGAAACTTTCTAGCAAGTATTACATAGTAGGCAAAAAACTTAGAAATAGACTTCCAAATCACTATAAAGTCTTCAGGCGAGTTAGAAGTATTCAATCTCTCTACATAACTCCCAATCAAGCCACTATTATAAAGCTTTTCAGTTACATTTAAGTACCATCCAAGCATCTCTATATCATTAAACCCAAAGTATGACTTAAATACTGAGTTGGTAAAATAATAAGGGTCAGTTAGAGTAGTATAAGTACCATCAACTGTTACTGAATTAAATACAAGCCCTGGAGTATCTACTCCTACTTTCTCATATCTAAACTGTAATACTAATATGTTTTCAGAGGTAATTGAGATATCAGCTATATTTGGAGTTGTTAATTCTATCCAATCAGAAAAAGTAATACCATCTAAAGAGTATCTGAATTTCTTATCAAAATAAGTATCAACTCCTTCATTATCTGTATCGTCTGTAAAACCAGTAAGGGTGAGTACTCCAATTGCTGGAGTATCAGTTCTTATCTCTAATACGTCACCTACTTCTGTTACTACGTTACCTACTATTGCCATTGTTAATTTACTTCTCCGTTATTTATTTTAACATAAACCTTATTGCCACTTGTAGAGTAATTACTTCCACTGCCCCATGTCTTTACTCCTGAACTATTACAAATTTCTACTATTTTTTCTGCAACAAATTGTTCTGGTCTAAAACCATTAGGATATTGCTTCTTCTGCGCATCATATTCTTCTTGATAAAGTGAGACTATATCTTTTTTATCTATACTTACATACCCTCCTAGAGAACCTTTTGTCTGTTTGTCGTACCAACTTATACTAAAGTCGAAGTTAAAGTCGACATCTTTGTTTTTATCTATTAAAGTCTTCGAACTTGAAACAAAATCATTGTAAGTTTTTTCAACTACTTTATGATTTTTGTGATTTTCAGTATATAGTGACTTTACTTTCTCGTCAATCTTTTCAAAATCATCTTTAGTTTCGTTAAGTGACAATAAATTTCTTTTTTCAGGTGTGTTTCGCTGTTCATTCCTAATCTTTATTAGTTCTCTACTAACTATATTATACGCTAAACCGCTTGTTACTTTCTTATCTAAAATATTTTTAATTACACCGTGAGCATTATGTTCTAAGTCCTTACCGTAGATATGCTTTGGTAATACTTCCATTACTTGAGCATGTATTTCATCATATTTATTACCTAGTTCAGTTTCATGTTCTATTTTCTCTGAACTCTTACCTTCAACTATCTCATTCATTGTCTTTTTACCACCAGCTTGTCTATATAATTTTTCTAAACCTACAAGCTTCTTATCTTTCTCTACATTATTTATTTTAGAATCAGCTATCATTTTAATATCACTCTCTAACTTCTCTATAGAACGTGAATCTTTTTGTTTACTATCTACAGGAGTCTCCTTAGTACTAACTCCACCCAAGCTTTTCTTAGCATGTTCAACATGATGTAATTCTGCAGGTTGTGACTTTCCATCTGAAGTATGTAGTAGGTGTTTCCCTGACTTATCATTTACTTCCACCCAGCCTTCTGCATGTTTTACTACTTTTTTACCACTCCACTCTCTAATTTCACCTATTACAGCTCTCTTCCCACCCTTTTCAAGGTCATTACTATAGCTCTTAGAGATATTCTCTACAAAGGCTTTTCTGAAATTTTCTATATGTTCTAGCATCTTAAGCTTTATTTTGTTCTTTCATCTCTTCAATTGGAGTAGTATCCTTTGCTGTAAGACTACCTACAGCTCCACCAGCTACTCCCATACCTATTAGTATATTAACTAATGATATTACATTTTCTGGATGTGTTGGAGATTGATAGATTATCCAGTCTATATCTTCTAACTTTAATCCAGCTCCAACTACAGCTGTAATACCACATAACCAAGTTATTCTCTTGAATAATTTTGGACTCTCAGACTTTACTCTAAGTAAGATTTCTTTAAGAAATATCATAAGTTCTCTTTTCATATCTCCGTTTTTTGTTGTTCGTTATTTTATTACTTGTTTTGCCTTTATTAACAATGCCTGTCTATCAGCTAAACCATTATAGCCACCGTTTATTTTTTTAGTAATCATCTTTAGTATGATTCCTTTTTCGTTTGGTTTTTCATTTACTTCAGCATCTGCCAAAAGATTCAACTTTCTAGTATTCCAGTACCATCCTGCTGAAAGAGCTGCAAATTTTGGTTGTTCAAGTAACTCTGGGTTTATGAAGAAATTTACTCCTAGAGCTTTTCCTACAGCCTTATAGTTTGTAGTTCCTGTAATCTGGAAAAGTCCTCTACCTTTTAATCTTTCACCATCTCCATCGTCAGCTGGAGTATTACCTAAATCGATAGCTAATTTACCAGTATCATATGCACTTCCACTTGCTATTTCTTCTACATAGAATAGTTTAGCGCTTTCATGAAAAACCTGCGCTAAGAAATGCTGTACTCTTGCTGGGGTATTTATTTCATATTTCGCTAGTGTATCGTTTATTGGCTGTACAAAATTAGTAGCATTCTTTGTAGATGCTCCTAGTGCTTTTAATTGTTCTATTGTTACTTGCATGTCTTAAATATTATCTATTCTATTAAAAACCTTTGTTAAGTCCTCTCTTACCTTCATCTTAGTAAAAGGAACTTTCTGTCCACTTACTAGTGGATTAAGGTCTTCTTTTGTTTTCTTTAACCAATTCCTTGTGTCTGTCAAAGTTCTTTCAACCACCTTACCATTTGGAAGTGTTAGCTCTAAATCTATTGATGACCCGTAGGACATTACTCCTGTAAGTAAAGCTCCAATCTTACTATATAGTGAAGAAATAGTTTCATTATTGTAATCCACTCCCTCCAGCTTATTATTAATAACTGAAACTCTATCTTGGATACTCTTCTTAGAAGACTCTTTACTTGATAGTCTATTTTCTTCTATTCTTCTATCTTCAACTTCTCCCTCTTTTTCTTTAATCTTTTTACCTAGTGGGGTGTCTAGTTTTTTATGTATCTCAATAGGGTTAGAAGAGTTTAGTTTCTCTACTTCTTTTTTAAGAAAAGTATCTTTAGTTGGAACTAACCCTACTTTATAGTAAGTTTCTCCATATCTAGCTTTAAAATCTGAATCAGCTTGAAGTGGGATTCTACCTCTTTCCTTAAGAACTCTTTTTCTATAAGCTATTTCAGAAGGGTGAAGTTTATATTCTACTAACCCTCTAAAACCACCTCCTCCGTAAGTTGTTCTACCTAGAGATGGAGCTGAAAGTTCTTCTTTCTTATAAAACTTACCTTCATGCTCATATAGATTAATTAGTAAGTCTTCATATTTATCTAGTTCCTCTTTAGAGTTAAGTAAAGTAGTGATATTATACTTACCTTGTAAAGGTTCTATGTTAGAACCTACCATTTGCATTCTAGTGTATGTAGAGCCATCTTCTCTAGTTACTACAACTGGAGCTAGGTGCTTTGCTTTTTCTATTCCCTCTATCATTACTAAATATCTTTTTCGTATAACAATTCTCCAGTATCTGGGTCTAAACTATATTTACTCTCATCTCCTGTAGAGATAAAAGCTATTAAGTTTCCATTACTATCAATTTGATAGTTTATTTGTGAAGGGGAGTTTTTAACAAACATTAATAAGTCCCCTTCTTTATAAGTTGTAGAACTATAAGAACCAACGGCATTAGAAATTGACCCAAGTATTGTATTTGGTAAACCTCCATCCTCGTATATAACTTCTATCTGTACAGTTCCTGCTGATTGATTGTAAGTTATATTTGTTCTAGTTTTTAATACCCCAACAGCCATTACATATTTTTAAACTTCTTGTTAGCTTCATCTATGTGTCCATAGTGTTGCTCTTCATGGAACTTTCTCTTCTCTCTAATTACATCACCTACTTTTTGAATCTCTTTGTGTTTATCTCCAAATATCTCATCATCATCTAGGTCACTAATCTTGTCGTGGTATTCTTTTTTCATTCTTGAATCAAGACTTTCTTTTTCTTTCTTATGTAAGTCAGCAGCATCATTGTGTTCTTTGAAAGTAAAGTCTTTGTGAGCTTCATGAGAGTGAGACTCATATATTGGCTTACCAGATGTAGTATGTCCAATTATCTTTCCACCTCTACTACCCTCTCTACCCTTTTCCAAGTCTAAGTCTTCTGATTTTTCAAAATCACTATAAAATGTTTTTCCATCAGCGTACTTACGCTCTTTCATTTTATTTTTTATATCTTCTGATTCACTTTCATTTGCTTCAGTAATATCTTTATCATGAGCATATACTAAGTCACCAGTTGTTGTTTTAACATGATGATATTTATTATCCTTATCAGATGAATGAATTACACCACGTTCATCAGGTAGTGTACCTTGTGCTCTTTTTATTTTTACAAACTGTCCTCTATGTCTTCCACTCCCCTTCCCACCCTTCTCAATATCACCTCCATAGCAATCTAGAATCTTTGCTACTTGTCTTCTTTTATATTCTGAGTTTAATTCTCCTGAGTCCATGTTATATGTTTATTAATGTTTCTTGAAACTGGAAGTCTGCTACTGATGGATAGTATATTGGCGATAAGGTTCCACTAAAATTACTTATCACTCCACCTGTAAGGTTTAGCATTAAAAATCCTCTTAGTCTAGGTAACTTATCTAATGGTATCCCCATATCGACACCTGGAGAGAAGTATTGGTCTAATACGTATCTTACTCCTTTAGTATTTTTTACTATCTGTAACAAATCATCCCACTCTACTTTTTGTCTATCACTATTCCAATATCTAAAATCTAAGTATTTAGAAATAGCTATTTGTATATTTTTTCTTATCTCATCAGGGTCAACAGATGTATCTAGTTCACATCTGAATGAAACATCTATATAGCTATATTCTACATTTCTTAACTCTACTCCAGAAAAAGCACTTCCTATAGGTCTATATTCAACTAATGATAATGAATTAGAACAAGCTAAAAGTAAATCATTTAATTCTGAATCACTTAGACTAGCTCCATTTTGTGTTGCAATACCTAGTACCACTTTTCCATTTGTACTCATACCTAAGTGATATACTCTTAGTACTTTTGGGTTAGTGTTTATAAAAATCTGCTCTAGCATAGATATAGTACCTCTTGCTAGAATGTTAGCTCCATCTTTTATTCTCTTTCTGAATATCTCATCACTCTCCTGGTCTCTACCACCATCTGCTTTAATTTCATTAATTACTGAAATGTGCCCTGAGGGAGCTGGAGTTATGATTGAAATAGTTAGTGGGTCAACGTTTGATACTTCTCCAGTTTCTATACTCTTTACCTTTCTATAGTCATAGCCAAAACTATTCATAATAAAATCCTCTTCAAGTTCAAATGTTATCCCATCTGTTGATTTAAAGAAGTGTGTATTTTTTAAATAGCTTGTACCTGGGTCTGCAAAAATTCTTAGATAAGTTGAAGAACCTAACACTCCAAATCGAGTTGGGAGTCCAAAGTTTGCTGCCACTTGGTCAAGTTGTACACCGTATGCTGTATCAGGGAAAAGTTGTGAAAGTGCTAGTACTATATCTTTTTCTGCTTTACCAGAAACCTTAGCCACTCCACCTCCTATAGCAGAAACTATAGAGTTCTCTGACACCTTAGAGATTTTATCAGTAAGGTTTAGAAATACTTCTAAAAAGAGTTGTTTTCTTTCTTGTGAAGTTGAAGGTCTTATATTTAATGACATATTTTAAATATAAGAATAAAAGATGAAGATTTTAAATCAAAGGACTAGAATTACTCTTTGTTTCACCTAATCTTGTAATAACTTCATAGTCTACAAAAACATTATCTTGCTCTGTTTTAATGGAGTTAATTCTTAACTCTTGAATAGTATCATCAGTACTAAAAGTATCTTGTAGTTGTCTAATTATGGCTGGAAAGTTTAGACTTGCCTTATTAGTACCTATTACCAATTCACTCTGTAACCCAGAAGAAGGAGAATCAGGGTTATCATTTCTCTTCATTCTTATTAAACTATCTATAGCCTGTAGCATAGTATCTTCATAGTCTAATACTAGTATATCTTCTGTTGTAGAGTCTATAGTAAGTTTCTTATGTATGTCTTTTCCATAGATTGACTTTCCACTAATTACATCCACAACAGACTCTACAGTTGTAGTAGTTGAAGATGAAGGGAGTTTTACATCAAAAATAGTACCACCCTCACTTGTATAGTCCTCCTCTATTAAATTATTTTCTAGAGTAATATTTCTCCAATCGTCCTCTGGAGTACTACTACCTACTAAGTCTCTTGATACTTGTTCAAAAGTTTGTTTCTGTGATAGTGCTGTCTGGTACTTAATATCTTGTGAGTAACCTATGTTTATTCTAGAACTTCTAGTCCACTTCTCTAGCTTACCTACAGTAAGTAGTCTATTATCTATTTCCTCAATAACACTCAATAACTCCCAGTAACTATAGTTTTTCATAACTCTAGCTTGTGAGGAGAAGAGTTCTAAGATAGTATTGGTTTCTATAACTAGACTTTTGAAATTACTAAATGGAGTAGATGATAGGTTTGTAATTCTACCTCTATAAAAATCAACCATCTTTGGATAGTCCTCTTGGAAAAACTTAGTTGTACTATCTAAGTAAGGTGTTAGGTCTTTGTTAGTTAGAGTCTTGAAATTCTCTATTGATTCCTTAGATATACTCATTATCTTATCTTTAAGTTACTGATTAGACTATTTACTTGCGATTGTACAAAGGCCATGGCATTGTTTTGTATTGATACAACCAGTCCCTTCCCTCTAGTTTGGAAGTCCTTTAGACTTGCTATGGCTTGTAATGTAAGAGTGTAACTCCAAATCATATTTTTCTCTTGTGATTGTGAGAACTTAAAACTTGTAGCTCTTACTATATAACTTGAACCAAATGCTAGATTGTAGAATATTAGAGTGTAAGGTCCCCCTTTATCAACTGATTTTGACTTGTTCAATAACTTCTCTAAATACTTACAAGTACCATACCCTGTCTTTATTCTTGGAAAGAACTCATTTGAATCTTTATCTGCTGAAAAAGCATTTACTAGATTAGATTCTGTAGTACCTATTAATAGTCTCATCTTTCTTCCAAAATCTCCACTTAATTGTATGGTCTTAGGTACAAAGTTTGAATTAGATAGTACTGTGACACCACCTTGTGTTTTCTTTATACTTTCTATAGGGGAGGTATCTTCAGAAAGTGATGAGGGCATAACTGGGAATATAAAGTATTCAACTGTCTTCCCACCCTTATCCACCAACTCTAATGCATTCACATAGAGTTCAAAGTCATTAGGAAATGTAGTATGTAATACTCTCTTACCTACTGTTGTTAATAAACTATCTCTTCTCTGTAATACTGATTCTAAACTCATAGTCTTTATACTTTAATGCCTAATAGGTCTTTTAATGGCGATAGTGGCATTACTAATATTGCGTCTGCAGCTTTTAAAATACTTTTACTAGTATTTACTGCCACTAATATGGGTAGTAATGCCTCTGGTAAAGCTACCCCTATATTAGAGAGTAGTTTAATAGTAAGTGGTAACTGCGTCTTGATTACACTAATAGCTTGAGGTATAGTTATAGGTGTAATCAAGAATGGTGCCTGTGCTAGAATAGTATTTAACTGTGTCTTAGCTAGGTTTATTTCTAACTCCGCTGTCTTAACTGCAGGAGTATCTACTGTAATATTTTCTAAGTCTGAGTCTTTTAGATTTGGGTTTTGTTTTTTTAATCTTTTCTTTGTCAACTCAACTCCTGTTGGAAACTTAACACCTCCAGCATCTGACTCTTGTTCTAAAAAGACCTTAACTTGATTATTTAATTCTGTACTCATACTTTTATTCTAAATAGGCTATTTTTGATAATATACTCTTTGTCTCTTTTTTTAATGCTAGTATTTGTGAGGCATTAAGTAGTGGCATAGTTCCAATTCCAGTTGCCACTGTTGAAGAAGCTACTGTGTCTATAAATTTATCTAAAAATTTTTGTAAGACATTCCCAAGTACCATCGCCTCTTCTCCTTTGTTAATAGTAAACTTTTCATTCTGAAAACTATGTTCTGTAGTAGATTGTATAAAAGTTGAACTCTTCTCCTCCTTACTACTAGTATCTTCTGTTTTTAACGTGATAGATTCATTAGAAGACATTTCAGTTACTCCAGTGGTATAAGTCTCTAGCTTACCTCCTACCCTTACAGAGACCTTGGCATTCTTATTCTTATTACTAACATTAATATTTAAGTCTGCTTTACTATCCCCTTGAAGTGTTATTCCTAAAAACTCATCTTTAGCAGAGCCTGTTATCTCAACTGTATTACCTTTATACTGTCTAGTAAACTTAAACTGACCCTCTCTAAGGTCTACAAACTCATCAGACTTTGAAAGTAGTCCTATAATTACTGGATGTTTGTGTAATGGTTCAGAGAGCCAAAATACACAAGTACCTAATTGACCTGGTTTTTCTGGAAAGTCAATAAAGCTTAGTTTTTCTCTATCTATAGGTACTCTAGTTACTACACCTCCATCTTGGTCTACTTTTATCATCACTCTTCCAGTCTTATAGCATATAGAAATGTACTTGTCTCTATCAACATCTGAAGGTATAATAATATAACCTACTCCACAAGGAAATCTCTCTCCCTCTATAGGTCTTGTACCAATATTATAGTTTTCCATTATCTATATTTCAAATATTCTCTTCTTAAGAAGAAATTAAACACCTCTCCGTTTACTTTAAAGTTACTAAAAACTTGTGACCTATCAAAAGTTGTATCTTTACTATTTAAAGGTTTCTTAGTATAATTCAACTCTGTGTTAATGATATTGAAGTAACTTATTAATGTATCATTTTTAGCTTGTGAAGGGTCAAGCTCTGATACTTTCACTCCCTTAATAAATCTCTCTACCATCCCTCTAGAAACTGTAATAGTAGTTACTCTATCTATTGAATTACCTGATATTTGATATTTGTTCTGTACTGAATCTACAAAAAATATCTCTCCAGTTGGAGTATATCTTATAATATTCCCTACTTTTATTCTTCTATCTCCATTTACAGTTAAAGTTCCCTTTCTAGTAAATGGTAGATAGCATGAGATATCAACCATAAACTTTAAGTCTTCAAATGCCTGCTTCTCTACAAAATCAAGGTCTAGTTGTTTATTACTATCATCCACAGCTAAGTAGGGTAGATAGTTGTGTACTAGTTCATATGGTTTTGACCCCCAGATTTCAGCATATTCTTCAAAATAAATTGCTGGAAGATAGGCTAGGGAGAAATTCTCTCCTCCACCGATAAAGTTACCTTGAGGAGTAAAGTGATACCATGAATATATTTCATCTTCATTAAACTCCAAATTCTCCTTTAACACATCTTCAGCGTTAATATTAATAGTAGAGCTTGGGAGGACATCACTCTCACGACTAGGTCCTATAAAAGACTTATCTTCTGAAATAACTACATTATCAAGTAGTGAAAGAATACCTTCTTTATTATACGGTTGTTTTCTTACTACTAAGTAATACATATCACCATATGTATCCATTCTAAACTCTACAAAAGGCTCTTGACAACATTTACGTATAAAGTTTAATAGTGACCCAGAAGCTGAAGACATTGAAGAGTCAACTATCTTTCTATTAATTACTGAACTATCAATTACTAGTTTAACAATTTGCCATATACCTCTTGCAAGTGCTGGAGTAGTACTTATTTCTGGTTTATATTCAGAAATAGATTTCTCTATATCAAGTATTCTATCAATATTAAAAATAGCTGTACCTGTATAAGTATCTCTAGTAATAGTACTAGCCTCTTCTCCAAATAATTTATTAGTAAAGTATAGTGGAAACTTATCTTGTTCTACTGTCTCCTTAGAACTAGAAGAGTTTGTATACTTGAATTTTGACCAACCTTCTGTAATTTCACTATTTTTAAGTACAAGGACTCTTCTTATCTTCTCCTCTCTAATTGTCTTAAGAAAAGTATATAGTTCAAAAAATATTTTCTCAATCTCTTTTTCTTCTTTATCTGTATCACTAAGTGTTAGTTGATATTGTTCTCTAGAAGCTCTTATTGATAGTCTAGCTCCCTCATCAAACTCTCTTCTACTATTATAAAGTTTTTCAAATCTTATACTACTATTCTTATCTTCATTAAATACTGTGTTTCTTCTATCTATTGTTCTACCATTCTCCTCTTTAATATAAGAGGTGAAGAGGTCATCAGGTACTACTTTTATTGTTGATAGTTGTTGTATTATGAATTTCAATATCTCCTCTATACTTGTATTGTAATACAGAGATAGATACATAAGTGAATTATCAGTAAACACTCTCTGTAATAATGATGAACGAAGAGTTGAGGAACCAGCAAAGTTTAACTTACCTTGTGAATTTTCTAATGAATAGAAATAAGTTCCATCTTCAATAAATAACTTAGACAGGTCTCTACCATCAATATTAATACTAACATCATTACTAGTGAAATCAACCCCTAGTTTATTATTATCTATAAGGCCTATCATATCATAAGTCTTATTTGCTATATCTTTTCTATCGATGTTAAAGATGTTTGAATCTACTTCTCTATCTTTCTCTAGTGCTAGTTTTTCAAATCTTATAAATACTAAGTCATTTGATGATAATATGTTGTGAAATAGAAAATGTGTTCTCTCTACTACATTCCCTCCACTACCTTCTACCTGCTGTAAGATTCCATCGGTTGAATAATAGTTAATAGACCCATCAGACTTATTAATATATGTTGATAGAGAAGTCTTCTTCACCTCCCACTTCCCCTCTATAAGTTCACACGTTATTGGGGCTAGAGATAGTTGGAAGTTCCCTCCATTACTACCTACAGAAGTATTAACACTCTCTATAAATGGACTAACATTGAAGAGTTGCCCTGAAAGCTCTCCTGTATCATTCTTACTACTTAATGCTCTACACCATATCCATACACTTACGTTTGGATACATTTGTTTAACTACTCCCTTTGTAGAGTTATATGGGTGTCTTGATTGATAGTACTCTTTATTAGCTTCAAGTTCTACTAGAGCCTTTGCTTTAAAAGTAGGAGTTGAATTAGAAACAACTTGTATTCCTTGTGTTAGTAACCCTTCTCTTGTTACTGTACTCTTAGGGATGACTAGTTCTGTACCTGGTACTATAATTAGTTTAGAGTGAATATCTTTTTGACTTGCAATCTCTTCTCTAGTAAAATGCTTCTCTATTATTCTCTCTCTGTTAGTTTTAAGCTCATAGCTGATATTTAAAAAGTCAACTTCTCTGGCAAAACCATTTTCGTCTACTTGTCCATAGTAGAAGGCGGGGGAGCCAGAGTATCTAAGATACTCACCTAGAGTTCTTATCTGTGGTGAACTATGTATTACTCTATAGTACTCTTCCATTATGGTGTTTTCTTAACTGGTGTTCTAGTTGGGTTAGTTTTAATCTGTAGACTTTTATCTGCCATAACAGTATAGGTTGCTCCATTGAAGGCTAGTTTAATAGTTTCATTCATCTGGTCGGCAGCTTCTGTCAGACCTTTTATAGCACCTAATGTAAATTGATTTAACATACTAGCTGTAAAGGCTTGCATTTTTGTAGTATTTCTCTCTCCTTCTCCTGATAAGTCTAACTCTCCATCTAAGTCTTTAATATCCATATTACCTGATTTTAAAGACCCACGATTTTCAAATATTTTTTTAGCTGCTGACTGATTAACTCCAAACATTTTAGAGATATTCATTCTCTTCATCTGGTCATCTCCACCCATTGTATCTACAAATTCAAGCATAGATTTTAGATATCCAGGTGAACGTAAACCTTGTTCCTGTTGCATCATTAAGTCTGCTATTCCCATATTAGGGTTCATTCTTCTCAAAGCCATAAAAGATAGAGACTTCATATTATCAGAACCTGGTGCTGCAAGTGCTTGATGTATTCCAGTAACTAGTCCTAGTGACCTTGGGTCTTGAGCTGCAAACTCTCCACCAAGTCCATTAAACTTTGAAAGAATATCCATCGTTACTCCAGAAGATACTGAACCTCCTGACTGTAAAAGTGTTTTCTGTAATCCAGCAAAATTCTTAGACATAAATTCATCTAGGAAAGTTCTATCTCCTTTAAAGATACCTTGACCCTTATCCCATACTCCACCTACTATTTTTGATAAATCTCTATCAGTTTCTTTTGATGACCTTAGAAGTTCTAGTAATTGTGTAGAAGTTCCACTTTCAACCCCATACCCCCTTTCAAGTCCTAATATGTTTTCAGTATTATTTAGTCCACTCCTTCTACCACTACTTCTTAAGATACCAGTTTGTATATTAGCTACTTCAGAAAAAGAATACCCCATCTTTGACATATCAAGGGTGTTGACATCGGTACCAGCAATAGCTCTATTTTTATTAAGTATAGCTTCAAGACCCTCTCTCTCTCTCATACTTCTTGACATAGCCTCAATACCTGTCCCAATTGCTGTACCTACAGCTTGACTTAGCATACTACTTAATGCGGCCTTAATCTTTGGATTACTAACTCCAGAGACACTAAGTATTGCATCAATAATAGTTGATGAGATACCAGCCCCTAAACCTTCAGCTATTTGTGAGACATCTTTAAGTGAATCAAAACCACTTGTTGACTGTGATAGTCCTCTAACACCTGAAAATACTCTCTTAATATTCTCAGACTGCATTATAGAGGTTAGAATAGATTCTTTTTCTTCTCCCTTATTCTTTCTATCTCTATTAGTTAACTCCTCTTGTACTACATTTGCTGCTATTTTTTCTTCAGAAGGTGCTGATGGGTTTCTTGTAACTGAATCAACAAACTCTCTGGCGTTCTTATCTCCTTCAACTATTTCTTGATTAGATGTCTGTTTGATGGTATCTATCTGCTCTCTCATTAAGGCAGTTTGATATCTAGACTCTCTCTCCTTTTCTTTTAACGCAGAGATGTTAGAACTATGTCTACCTTCTATTTCTTCATCAGTTAAGTTATCTCTTAATCCACTTATTCTTTTCTTTCTAGTAACAAACTCATCTCTAGTAATCTCCCCTGAGTTAAATTTTTGTCTATCAGAAGCAGAGATTGCATCTAGCTTTCTATATCTCCCTGAAGAATTATCTAATTGCTGTGAACGTGTTCTATCAAGGTCAATCTGTCTTGATTGAATCTCAAGTCTATTTCTTCTTTCAAGTAACGCTACTTGTTCATTAAGATACTTTAACTGCTCTCTACCAGAGGAAGTATATTTTAGAGACTCTTGCTTTATCTTATCAAAGAATGATAAGAGTCCGTTATCTCTTGCCCCGAAGTCTACATTTATTCCTGCCATTAGTTATTAATACTAGAGTTAAGTTTACTCATATCAATTTTGTTAAACAACTCATCTTCATCTTCTTCTGTAATTTCAGGTTCAGATATCCACCCTACTTTACTATATCTCTCTTCCCTTTCAAGTTTTTGTACTATATAGTCTTCTTGTTCTTTGAACACCTTTTCCTCTAACCACTCAAAGTAAATATCG
The DNA here is from genome assembly GCA_032273165.1 of Chlorellidium tetrabotrys. Classification (NCBI taxonomy): domain Eukaryota; class Xanthophyceae; order Mischococcales; family Botryochloridaceae; genus Chlorellidium; species Chlorellidium tetrabotrys. The sequence continues at coordinate 45,674 of JAUKPS010100155.1, read as the reverse complement.
ATAGGGTTAGATTCACAATGTTCTTTAGAGTTAAAAGCTAACTTGTATTTTTCTCGATACCACTTATCTAGAGGAAACTTATTGTTCCACTTAACAATAAAATCTCTAAATGTATCATTCATAATAGAACTATTCTTCTACTTCTATCTCTTCTTCTTCTACTTTAGTAATGATATTCATCCACTCATCATACCAAGGAAGAAATACTTTTAAATATGCATTTAATAATATTTTTGAATCTATTAATTCAAGTTCTGAAATATCATCAACATTTAGGTCTTTTTTTAATGTAGGGATAAGTACTGAGAAAGTTGCTATCGTATCAATTAACAATTTAGCATAATATGCATCTCCAGTTGTTGTTGATAGTGCATTGTAGTAACCTTTTGAAAGGTCTGCTTTTAACACCTCTATTCTAATACTCTGTCCTGTTTTAGGAAACGATACTTTATACTCATTATTCTTAATAGGTATAACTATCTCTCTCTCTGGTAATTTCTGTGTATCAATCATTTTGTTTTACAATTATTTTAAATATAAAGATAAGAAAAAAAAGTCATTTTTCTTGTATAAAAAAACCAATCACTATGGATTGGTTTAGTTGTTTTAATATCTGTTACACCTTATTCTGACATTAGTTCATCTAATTCCCAGTTAGGTATGTTTAAGTTTATCTTAAATAGAAGTTTTCTTACCTTGTCCTCTTCTTCAATTTGCTCTTTTAAATACCCTTCAGCTAGAGTATAGGTTTGAAAGTCTGATTGGTCTTTAGCTTGTAAAGCTATATTTCTCCACTGCTCTGTGTTAGACATTTCTAGATTTAAAGTATATTCTAAAACCTCTTTAATAGAAGAGAAGTTATTGACTATCTCTATATTTGTAGAAGGTACATTAAATACACTATTTTGATTGAAGAGATATTCATAAATTGAATTCATATGCTCTAACTCTTCTTTCGCCCAGGTCATGAATAACTTCTGACCTCCTTCAAAACTATTAGCATCCATCCAGCAGGCATTTTGTCTATACTGCTGTGAGGCTCTAAGTTCATGAGAAATTTGTAGTACTAATAGTGACTTAATACTTTCTGAGAGCTTCTGTACTTGTTCTAGGTTAGTAGTCTCTACCTCTTCTACTACTGCAGTAGTAGGTAGTACTCTCTCTACGTTTAATAATCTAGCTGCCTCGTCTGGAGAATGTCCAGATAGCTGAAGATTAATAAAAGACTTTTCTAACTTCTCTTTCTCTGTGATGAACATATTATCCTACAAGTGTAATTGGGTCTAAATATTTGAATGATTGATTGTGTCCTGAGATACCACCTTCTGATATGTCTAGAGACTCATTCTCTATTAGACATCTTTTTATGGTAACGTGTGGAACTAGTTTAGGCTTAATAGTACCATCTGGATTTATTACATCTTTTATCTTCTTAAAGATATCTACCTGTACTCCATCAGAATTTAAGATAAGCTCATCCTCAAATGAAGTATTCCCACTATCTACTTGAGAGCCAACACTCCCTATCTCTCTTGTTATAGCATTTCTGATACCTGTATTAAAGAAGGTAATCTCCATGAAGTCACAAGTTAATGTACCATCCCACTCAGTAACTGCCTGTTCTGAAGGTAATATTGTCCCTATTCCTCTAACAGGTGTACGTCTAAAGGACTCTTGTACTCTAACAGACCTCATTAGGCCTACTACTACTCCTTGAACTTTAATTAAGGCAATTGCCCCTGTTAGTACTTTATTATTTGCCATTTATATAGTGTGTTATAATGTCTTTGTTATACGATTAATTAGAAAGCATTACACCAGTAAATACTATTTTATGTATAGGAGTATTTGGAACAAACTCATAAGTAACAAAATATGTATCCCCCTGTAAGGTTACATTTATATTTCTGTAAGAAATAATTAGGTTATCTTGGTTTGATGTTGCTACTTTCTTAGATAAGAAACCGTCTAACCAAGCTTTGATATCTTCTGCTCCGATAGTAGCTCTGTTAGGGCCATTTTCTGATGAGAAGAATGTAATCTTAGAGTTATAAACTATTTCTTTGTTAAGTTGTGAAACTACTCTCTTTACTGCTAAGTCAAACGATGAAGCATCTTCATTGATTAAGTAATCATTATTTTGTAGAGTAGTAATTGCTTGTACAATTACAAATTTAGAAAGTTCATTATCATAATTTGTAACTAATACTCCGCCTTCTAATGCTTGTTCTATTTGTGTATCTGTTAATGGATGTACTTCTCCTTGGATATCAATATCCTTGAATGCACCTGGTACTTGTGGTTCTAACCCACATATACGTCCTAATACGTTTGCTGCTTTATATAGTTGTGAGTAATATTTGAAACCTCCAATTACATTAGCACTCTTCATAGCACCACCATGTACAACAGTTACTCTATCTGTGTTATAGAATGCTGCTGTTGCTAGAGATGAATTTGAAGTTGCTAGTGCATATTTAGTTGAGTCATAACCTCCACCTATAAACATATACTTTTCGTACTTAATCTGACTTTCTAAGAATGATAAGATAGAAGCATTTGCTGCTGATTGTGCATTGTCTCCATACTCTGTAGATAGTACAAAAGTAAAATCTAAGTTTGTAATAGTTGCCAATACTGTTGCTAGGTGTGTTGAGTTATAAGTTTCTGTACCTCCTGCTGCTAAAATATAAGTAGGGTAAGTAACCAAGTCTCCAGCTACTATATTTCCTGTTGCTGTAGAGCCTGCTTTTAGTTTAAAGCTTTCATTGAATGCAAAGTCATTAGTAAACCAAGTAATAAGGTCTGATAATGCTGTTACTTCTGGTGACTGCATTAATAAGACAGGACTTGAAAGTGCTGCTGTAATACCATCATATGGAACTCCGTTTAAACTATCTATGCCTGTATAAGTACCTACCCATAATTGGTAGATAAATTTACCTGCTGTATCAGGGGAAGCTATTAACTTACCAGCGTAACCTTTTGTTAACTCTGATGATGTAAGAGAACCGTTCCCAATTAAACCTTCATCCCTTACTTGTAAAGCAAAAGCTCCATTAGTTAAGGTTGTTGTAATTTCAGCTGCTACTGTAGCTGCACCTTTAACTAGGAACACTTTTGAAATACCATTTCTATTTCTAGCTGGCTTAAATAAAGGGTCACCTAATTGATACAAAGGACCTCCTTTTAAGAAACCTTTGTAACTAGCTATGTTATCAAATTCATAAATAGAATTCAACCCACTGTTAAAAGTTCCAGAAATACCTGAACCTCCACCATACCCAGCTCCGATACCTGTATCAATGATACAAATATTTCCATAAGAAAGATTTAGTGGTGGATTAGTTATACCAGACTTTATATATGAATAAGTACCTGGTCTTGAGATTAACTTGCCGTTAATATTTATTTTTGTAGCCATTGTATATTGTTATGAAGCTATAAGTTTTCATTTCTACGATTTTAGAATATACGATGTTACTAATTAAGATAAATATAAGAAATTTTCTTAAGACTTAAAAACAAGACCTGTTTCTAACTCCCACTCCTTTAAAGTCTTTTTTTCTTCTAAGTCTTTGAACTTCAAACTGAAATATTTCTTCTGATAGTTATCAGCTCCAACCATACCTAAGTAAGATTGTATGTTCACTAATAGTTGTTCTGCTTTAGTAGTATCTACTACTGTAGGTTCTTCTGGTTTTGATGTTGTCTTTGCCATTGTTTTATAATTCTTTAGGTGTACTTGTATATGTAACTCCTTGTACTAATTGGTACTTATGTAGTGAAGGTGCTGAAGAGAAGTATTCTAGTGAAATAGAAAAGGCTCTCATAAACACATTTTTAGGTACTAGTTCTGAATTTATTGAAAGGTCAGCTCCTCCAAACTTTATATTTTGAAAATCTAGTACACTTAATTGACTATGTACTGAGATAAATAGTGCCTTTATTACATTATAGATTAATACTACCTCAGTTGAGTTATCTGATGTAATAACGATATTGTATCTAGACTGAAATCTTCTTGAGAAAACTAATCTACTATTATATTCTGTTACTACATTATTAACTACTGTATCTTGATTAATATATGACTCATAACCCTCTCCATTTGACATTGGAGTATTAACTTCATTTTCTGCTGGTAGAGTTAAGTGTATACTAGGTAGTTTGTTTTTCTTTGCATTAAAGATTAACCCTACTTCTATATCTCTTGGGTCATCCTCATCAGTAATAAAGACCTTAACTGCCTGCTGAAACATCCCATATCTATCTAACTTTAAATCAGTAAAGAGTAGATAGAGTAGAGACTCTTGTTTCTTATCCGAGGCTAGTCCATTATAATCAGTCTTTAACACCTTTAGTAGGTTAGTTATAGTATCTAGTAAAACTACTTCTGGTATTACTGCTAGGTTTGACATCTTAAAATCCCATCTTACTTAATTGTATATCTAGTTGTCTTGATAGTTCAAACTCTATATTAAACTTATCAAGAGCCTTCATCATAATCTCATGTTTCTCTATTCCAGGGTGTATCCAGGAGTTAGGGTCTGAGTTTTCTGATACTCTTCTAAAAGAGTGGTAACTATTTTGTCCTGTCACTCCATCTGTTTGCTTAAACACTCCAGCAGAAATAGGTGACTTGTGTGTGTATTCAGCATCACTACTAATTTTTTTAGTTTGTAAGGCTTGGAACTTTTCTGGTATCTCTCCAACCTTTAATCCAACTGACCTCATCCCTCCTCCTGAAACTGGTATAGTAGTTTCTTTCTTACTTACTATATCATATACTTCTTGTGGAAGATTCCCTGAAAAAGCTCCACTATCTCCTATTGTATCAGGTGCACCAACTCTAAAAGGAATAGACATGTATCTCTCTCCCTTTTTAGTGAACTTTACTTTAGTTGAATTCATGAATCCAGGCTTCATATCATATGAAGCAGCACCTTCTTCTATCATCTGGATTAGTTTATCCTTTGAATAGTCAAGTATTACTCTCCCTGACAGTCTACCAGTATCAATTACATCAATATTATTAATATATCTCTGTCTTGTTGAGTGTAACTGGTCTTGAGCTTCTTCTATAGCTCTTGCTGCATATGATTGTGTTATCCCCTTTATAACATTATCCATCAAGTTCTCTGTCTGCTCTTTGTCTAGAGTAAACTGAGAAATAAGTGATTCTGTATCTATTATAATTGGGATAAACATTTTTATTTATTTGCGTCTAGTATACTAAGTACAGTTTTTGTTAATTCTGTTATGCCTATAGGTTGTCCATATTCAGTCTTAGAAGATAGACTAGTAAATATTCTATCTGAATTACGTGATACTATGTAGCTTGTAGGTCCCCCTCCCTCATCTGTTATAGCATCTATATCAAGATTAACTTTCTTACCATTACCTATGTTAATTTCAGTCTTATAACCAATAGTCCACTTACGTCCATTTCTACGCATTGCGTGGTTCCCTTCAGTAGTCAATGCATTTCCATTATATTTTGGAAATTCAATATCAAAGCCTGCATCTAATAACTTTAGAGAAAGAGGGGTGATAAAGCCACCTAGTTTCTTACCCTTTCTTGACTCTACCTTCTCCTTAACTCTATCTGGTACTTCAGTATTATTAAATACTTCTTCAATTTCTTCTTTGGTGGCACCTAATTCTAACGCTCTATTTCCAAAGTTTGAAAAGAACCCTCTAAACTCTTTACCTAGAAATGAGTCATGCTCTATTTTACCATCTAAAATCTTTCTACCAGCTACAAATCTATTTACTGCTTTATTTTTATCAGTTATTGTACTAGCTACGCCTTCTTTCTCTGATAGAAGTAGTGCAAGCATTCTATCCCAGTCCTTATCAGAAACAGTAGACTTAGTCTTCTTCTCTACTACTGGAACTTCACTATCACCTGGAAACTTTTGTCCGTTTTCGTAATCTTCTTCATGGTGCTCTAGTTCATTATCTCTAATAGTATCTTCATCAAGTAGAGTACTATCAATAACTGAGAGCTCTTTACCATCTTTAAATATCTGCCAATTACCTTTTGGAGTTGCTTCAACTGTAATACCTTTAGTATCTTTTATTGACGAATCTATATCTTGTAAGATATCTAAGAACTTATCAAGCTTTGAAACTTTACCATCTAATATCTCTTTAACTTTTGTAGGAGTCTTACTACCACCTTGTTCATATTCACTTGCAAAATCTTCAGCATCTGACTCTGAATATCCAGCATCTACTAGTTTTTGATAGTTAGAAGTTTCTTTACTTTGAGAATTTTTATCTTTCAAGAAATTAAAGATATTATTTTCAAATTTATCTTTTGAAGTATCCCATTCATCTTTTAATTTAGAAAAATCAGCTTTTGTATTATCAGAATATTCTTTTAGAGCACTTTCGTTTCTACTTTCATTTGACTCACTACCTAAATGCTTCTTAGCATGTTCTATATGATGTGGTTCAGCAGGTCTTCTTTTACCTGTTGAATCTTCTACAACGTGGTTACCTGTCTTTTGGTTAAAGTGTACCCAACCGTCTTGATGTTTAACCCACTTCTGTCCACTCCACTCTCTAACCTCACCTATCATTGCCTTTTTACCACCTTTTTCAAGGGAGTTATAGGGAGTTTCTTCTACTTCTGGAGTATTATACATGGCAAGTATTTTACTTGCTTGTTGCTTTTCAAATTGTGAGAATATTTTCATGGTTATTTATCAGTAGTTTTTTTATTCTTATAGTAGTCTTTTACTATCTTATGTACTAGACCTTTGTCTTCATGAAACCACTGTCCATGACCTCCATCTTCATCATCATACTCACCAATTGTCTTCCCAACAACTTTATTTACATGTTCTTTAACATCTTTCTCTGTAGCTCCATCTTTATGAAGTTTATCTAAGTGTTTGTGAAGTTTTTCTTTATTTTTCTCTAACTGTTCTCTTCCGTGAGAAGGATGTGTACCAGATGAAAGATGTTCAGATGCAGTATCTACTAATTTTTCAACTTCACTCCTATGTTTTTTCTGAGTATCAGTAGAGCTTTTTGTCTTCTTCTCGTCACTTGCTTGAGAATGAAGTCTACCCATCTTAGTATGATGTTCACTTATTTTTCTATGTTTATCAATTGACTCTTGTTCAGTTGTAGTAGTGTTACTTTCTTTCTGAGAGAGATGTAGATACTCTCTCTCCGCTTGGAAATGATGTTTATTACTTTCTTTAAAATGATGAGTAGCTGCATCATCATGGTCTTCAGCAGTATAGTTTCTATGGCCTTCATGGTCAGGGGAATCATAAATAGGTTTTCCTGACTTAGTGTGACCTATAACTTTTCCACCTCTAGCACCTTCAGATTTTTCTATATCTGAGTCTTCTTCAAAAGACTTCATCCACTGTGACTTCTGTATAATCTCTTCCTCTCTAAGGAACATAGAAGCTATTTTATTTCTTTGATTTTGGAATAAATCATTTACATTACTCATATCTTTATTTTTTAAAATTCACAAACGTTTTCATCATACGAATTATCCAGCAGTCTATCACCTAATAGGTTTTCAGCTGTTAGTATATAGTGTGCTCTTCTTGCCATTCCTGACAGAGGTAGTCTTACCAGTTTTTCTTGTCCATTCTTGAACTCAAATGACTCCATACTCTCTCTTTTCATTTCAACTATATGAAAGGCAGGAGCATGGTAATACCTTAGAGTTATACTAATATCCTGGTCACCTACTTCTACATAGTTAGAACCAAGCTTTACTATGTTATTTTCAATTGTAAACTGGTCGGCACCAGGACCTTCTGTTAATTTAGTTAGAGTTGTTGACTCATCTATAAATAACCCACAATATAGTACCTTCTTTATATTGTAACTAGAATATGTAAAGAGTATATTGTCTTTCTTCTTGAAATGTAACACTTCATTGAAAATAGCATTCCCCTCTAGAATTGTAACTCTATCCATAAAGGTTAACTGCTCTTTTTCAGTACAAGAGATATTTATCATCCCTCTTACCTCTTCACTCCAAGCCTTATAGTCTGTAGCTACAGACATTGACTGGATAACCATTCTAGTTTTGTTAGGATTAATGAAAATCCACCCAGTACCTCCACAATTCTTACAATTAGATTGTTGATTGGTTGTCTTACTCTTACAAGGGCATTGTAAAGCTTTCTCATGGATTACTTCTCTACCCTTTTGGAAGATTAAGTTATCAAATTCTACTCTACTAAAATCCCCTCCTCTTGGAGTTAACATATTAGGTGTACTTGTCATAACTATCTCCTATTATCCTACACCAAATACTATAGCTCCGTAATGGTCATATAGTATTTTTAACTCTTTCTCTGTCTCTTCAGCATATTGCTTTATTCTAGCTCCAAATATAGAGCCCGATGAATTAGCAAATGTTGATACAGATTGTGAAAGTCCATCAAGAGATACTGACTGTGAGGATTGTCCTGGAGATTTTAATAAAAAGTCCCCTGCTATAGCTAATACATTAATTGCTACATACTTCCCAATCACATTTTGTATGTCTGTAGGTACTCTATCAAAACCTGTAATGTATTTCATTGACCAGTAGTTTGGTATCTGTCTTTGTGAACCATAAGTTCTTACATTTGGCATAATACCTGAGAAGATAATAGCTTCTTGGTGTGTTGAGTTACTATTAGGTACTAAGTATAGTAGTCTTGAGTATAACTTACCATCAGATGTTTTTCTAGATGAAAGCCACTCTACTGGATACTGTACTTGTTTTACTGTTCCTAAGTAACCTGTTAAAGCTAAGGGACATACTATAGGGTATGTTGCTTTCATATATCCCCAAGTCATCCAATCATCACCTACAAAGTCTTTTGTCTCTTCAATTACTTGTTTAAACAATTTAATACCTAAGTAGTTTTGTACCATTTCAGTACAAGAGGCTATAAAGTCCTCTATTGTAGTATCTGTTAATATTCTCCCATCTTTTTCTAGTGGTAGACCGAATAGGTATCTCTCCTTTATTTCAGATGCTGAAAAAAGTTGGTTTAGATTCTTTCCGTACTTTACTTTTAGTTTTAGAGATGGCATATATTAAATTACATTTCGTTAATCTTTCTAATTAAATAGGGTTTAAGATGGATTCTATTTCTATAAGAAGACCATTCTTCTTTAGGGAAATTACTAGCCAAGTCTTTTAACTCCTCAAATGACTTATCTTCCAAAGCTTCAATCATTTGTACTTTTTCTTCAAGTGTTATAGTTGTAGAAGTAACTTCTTCTGTCTTAACTTCTTCTGTCTTAACTTCTTCTACTCCTTCTACAGATGGAGCTAGTTCTAAACTATCTTCTACTTGTGGTTGGATAGAGTCCTTTTGTTCTCCCTTACCAATATCTGACTTTTCAACTTGTGGCTTAATCTTATCTTCTTTCTTCTTCTTCTCTTTCTCAGCCTTATCCAATTCATCAGCAAAAAAGAAACCTATCTCCATTTCTACTAAAGACCTTGCTTCTTTCTTTAAATCTTCATCTACTTCTATTAAACCTGTTGAAGAAATTTCAATTCTTCCCAAGAATGGAACTTTGTTCGCTTGTCCAAACTTGTTACTATCTAGTGTTCTCAATTTGATGTTATTTGACATTTTTTCTAATTTTTTAATTTATTAAAGATAATAAAATCTTATGAAACTACATAATATAAGTACTCTCCATAAAACAAAAAAAGCCAGACTTATTGTCTGGCTTTTTAGTATTAACTAATTAACTTATGCAGTTAATTTTTTTCCTATGTTAATGAACTTAACGAACTTCTTAGGTGCGTATAAGTTTGGTGTACAGAAGTGGAAAATTATAAATCTTCTACTTGGTGATAACACCGCTAAGTCTAACTTAGAGATAGGAGCTAATTGCTTCAATGAAAGAACTTCTTCATCCATTTGAGTAATGAATGCTTGTTCTGTATCTGGCAATGAGTAACCTAAGTCTCTAACTTTTCCAGCTCCAGCTCCGTTGAATCCTGCTGCTACTTGAGCTGCTGATACTTTGAAGATTGGATAGAAAGTTAAACCTGTTGCTGCACCTGCAGTTGTTACTTTAGTTCTGTAAACTACATATCCTTGTGGAGAATATGAACCTGCACCTGCTGTTACTGTGATGTCAACACCTTGACCTGCTGCTAATGTTACTGCTGTAGCATCAACACCTAGTGGAGATTCTCCATAACGGTTGATAGCTGAAATAGCGTAGTAAACATTACCAAATTCACCAGTTGCATATTTAGAAACTGTTGAAGCTACTAATACTGCGTCTGCTGTTGGTGTTGCTGGTGCTTTAGAGTTTGTTGCTCCTTCTGCTGCTAATCTTGGTAAATCAGCTTTCATTGACTTGTCACTCATTAAAGCAATATCACCCAATGTAGTTGATATACCTTTAACTGGAGTACCAATCATTCCGTCAAATGAATTTTGAGGGTTGAACATGATTCTTTGTCTCTGATAGAAATCTTGAGATAAAGCTGATACTACTGTTGTTGGAGCGAATAAAGTTGTTGCTGTACCGAAGTTAGCATCTACTGCTACTGCACCTGCTTCAATGTCTTCTTGTTTAAGTGACTTACCTCTTAAGTCGATAACTACACCTGAGTTATAGTAATCTTCAAAAGTTGAGTATAAGAAACCTGTTCCTGAACCAATTGATGCGTGTTGTTTGTACAACGAGTTAAACTCTTGAGAGATGATGTCTGAATCTGCTTTTGTTAAAGCTGAGTTACATTTTCTTGTTACCCACATCATTTTGTTTAACACCTCTTGTCTCATTGTATCTACGTATGAACGTACCATTTGAGCTTGCATTGTTACTTCTCCAGTTACTTGGATGTACTTGATAAGCTCTGCACGTCTTACGTAAGTAGAATCTTCTACGTCTGAAAGTTCACCTTCATCATAGAAACCACCTCTATCAGAACCGTAGCTTGATAATTGTAAGAATTCTTCTACTGTGTTGTAAGCAGTCATCTTAGGAATTGCATTCCATAATTTGATGTCCTGTGTACGGTAATCTAAAATCTTTAAAGATTTCTCTAAAGATTCAATTTTTAAAGGCTCTTGTGTTAATGACAAACCAGTTGTATCACGACCCGTGATTTGACCAGCTTGCATCGCCTTCTGTAGTTCTACTTGACCTGCTTCTTCTGAGCCAAGAAAACCATTTGAATAATCATCTAATGTAATCATTTCTAATTAATTATTAAGGTTTTTTGCGTTACGATTCTAAACGATTTGTTATTTACGATTATTCGATTTATCTTGACTCAAGCGAGTCTGAAATTCTTTATTTTACTACTGTAATTCCCATTCCCTTTAACTTATCCATAAACTTACCGTCTATAGACCTAGAGATTTCTAAGTTTTGGATGCCTTTAAATAAGGTTTCATCTTCTCTACCTCTTGACTTTACAACTTCATACTCTTTAAATAATCTGTCTGTTAATGCATTTACATCTTCTGACTTTGATAATTGATAAGTATCAGGACTATTTAAGTCTGGACCGTTAGATTCAGATTTTTCGAATTCTCTTTCTACTGCCCTAACTGATGTTACAGCTCTTCTGCTAACTGGAGTATTTTCTATTTCTTCTAATCTAGAAGCTAAAAGTCCATTTGATTTAACTAGACCATCAACTTGTGTTAATAGTTCTTCATTTTTTTCAAATGATGATTTTAGGATATTACCAAGTGCTGAAAATCTACCCTGTAAGTCAGTTGTTAAGCTCTTTACTATATTGTTTAGAGACTCTTCGTTAGAAGATAACTTATCACTTATTAAGGTTGAGATTTCTGACTTTATTAAGTCAACGTCAACTGTAGGTACTACTTCTGTTTTCTCTACTACCTCTACAACATTTTCAGTTGTTAGTACTGTAGTTTCTTCAGATTTAGAAACTGCTGTTACTTCACCACCATTTTCTTTTAATGATTCAGCTTCTGAAATAACTTTCTCTACTGCTGTTTGACATTCAGTCAAGCCTAAGCCTTTTCTTATCATGTCTTCTACAGCTGCTTCCTTTGTCATTCCTTTAGCTATACAATCCTTAGCCATCTCATAGGCTTTAGATACTTCTTCTTTTTCAGAAGCTTCTTCTGCGGGAGTTTCTTTAACTTCAACTTCTTCTTCCTTCTTCTCTTCTTTAGAGGTTTCAGATTTAATAAGTTCAAATTGAGAATCTAACACGCTAAAAGATTTCTCTATAGCTTCTTGAGTTATTTCATTAGGATTCATATTGAATATTTTTTGGTTTACTTTTTCTATAAATGTATAGATAGACTTTGCCTTCTCTATATCAGTTATTTTATATTTGTTAACGATTGAATTATATATCTCACTCTTTCTTAAAAAAGGTTTAATCTTATCTTGTCCGTCTTCTACAGATTCTACTGATGTAGTTCCTACTCCAGCTGCTGCTGTCATTGCTTTTTCTTCGTATCCACAAGCGACACACTTTCCATTAACTATTGGTTCATTAGTACAGTGTGGACATTCTTTTTCTTCTTCTTCAACAAATGATTCAGAATATTCACCCTTTATAATAGAAAGTAAAGTATTTGGATTCTTAGGACATGCTGTAATAGCTACTCCTGTTATTCTCGCCTTCTTAATTCTTTTAGGATTAAGAATATCTCTCTCTACTGCCTGACCTTCAATTGAGAACCCTAAACGTCTTTCAGGGTCTTCTTCTTCTAGTGTCTTAGCTAAGTTATATACAGATTGTGCCTCTTCTAGTCCTTTATATAAAAAACCTTCAATATAGAAGTCTTTACCATCATTTATAACTTTAGCCATTGTAGGTCTCCCTATAATTGCTGATGAAGTCTTATTACCTTGATGATTCCAGTTTAAAAATCCTTTTTCTAAAAGAGGTTTGAAATCAAAGCCCATTGGCTCTAGAGTCTCTCCATCTGAATCTTCAGCTAGTGAAGAGCAGATTCCTTTAATTTTTAAAGGACGAGAGGAGCCTACTTCCCCTTTTTCAAACTCAATAGGTACAAAGAAATTAAACTTATTATTGTCTTTCATCTTATATTAAAGATAATAAAAAAAAATGAGAACAAAAAACAGACTGATTACCCAACATTCTTTACTTCTCTGTCTTTATCAATTTGTTTTTTATCAAATAGTAACCCGTCTAACTCCTCTATAACATTTTCATCTATTTTAAAGGTTCTATCTGTTATAGTTGCAATATAAGGTTCTATCTCTACTATCTTAGAGTCGTAACTCTTTATAATGTTTCTTACTTCTTTGTTCTTACCAATTAAACCTTTAGGAGTATAAGAGTAGAATCTTTTTGGTTCTTTATCTTTACCTTCTTGGTTAACAATTTCATACTTCAATGTACCATCTTCGTTAGTACTAGCATGTTCTATTTCACAGTCTGAAATTTCATCTGTGATAAGTCTATTAACTTCTGAATAAGCATCAACAAGTCTCTTTGCTAACTTCTTGGTTCCATATGTTAGCTTATCTTCAATTTTTATATCAATCTGATTAATACTATTAATCTTATCAACTAATGACTTAAAAGTCAATTCAATTTTTTTCATTTTTTAAACTATCTTAGTATCTATAAATTTTGTAAATAAACCTGAAACTGAGTCAAGGAAAGACTCTAGTTCTTTTTCTAATTCCTTAGCTTTCTTATCTCCCTCTTCTATAGGCATACCAGTTCTTAAGTTGAGATCTCCTGCTCTAGCAGTTGAGTGTAGAGTTCCATCTTTTTTATAGTATCTCTTCTCATAAGTGCAGTTTATAGCACCACCTATTTGAACAACTATATTAAAGACTCTAATGTCGTTAATTAATCCAGTGTCTGTGTCTACTGGTCTTTTTAAAACTATTTCCATTTATTTTCTATTTATTTATACTAAATTTAATTTTTTTTTATTAGAATTAAAAATCACTACTCTAACTAATACTTATGAGTCTTTTAGAACTCTAACACTTAACAACCAATTACAACCTACTGCCGTAGCAAAGGCGCCATCATTAAATAATTCAACTTTCAATGTACTTGTTGATTGAGCGTAAGATATTACACAGTCAATTGAAGAGCCTAGTACTGTATCATTAAAAGAACTAACAACTATATCATTCGTTGGTGTACTAGTTACAGAGGTATCAACCATAAAAGCATGACGAAAGAATGTCGTAAGGAATTCACTCTCATCCATATTATATAGACAAAGTTTACATTCAACTTGTAATAGTCTTTCTGTGAATGTTTTTGTATATATAATATTAGTAAGAGGAAGTTGTTCTACTGCCAGATACCCACATTTGTTTTCTTTATGTAATTTCATTACTCTATACAATCTAATAAGACAGACCAAGAGACGTCTGAGTTAATATAAGAACCCTTATCTATCTGTACTTCTATTTCATTACTTCCATTGACTACTTCTTGATAGTCAACACCATCAATTAATTCTATAGATAATGCCCCACCTCCATTTTTAGAGCGTAGTATTTGAACTCTATAGTTAACTCTTGTAGGGACTCCTCCAACCATAGTATAAGTTGAAAAACACCTTATAAAAGAGCAGCACTCAGATAAGTTATTACCATTACCTGATTGTATTGTTATGTCAAGTATAAATGCACTTTGGTCTAATATAGTATTAGTAGGTATCGTAGTTAATATATTCCAACCTGCTGATAGTGTCTTAGAACCTCTATATGGTATTTGTTGATTTATCATAACTTAAAGAATATTTGAGTACATTCAACTAGTAACTTACCATCTTCATTAGGTGTATTTATGTTAACTCCTATATTACCCCCTGACTCTACACTAAAATATATTTCAAAGTAATTATAGTAACTAGGGTCATCAGGATATTGTAAGTCACTATACTTAGCATTGTTACTACCACTTATAGGGAAGGCAAAAGTATCAGTAATACCTTCAGGGTAAAATATATGATAAGGTGAACCTGTATTAAAGGCAGTTATACAAAGATGTAAAGTTGCAGATAGTGTCTTACCTGTTGAAGTAGTACCACTACAGTATGAAACATCAACTTTTAAAAAATTAGTACTTCTATCTGATGTTATACTTGTAGCTTTTTCTGTAGTGTACATTATAAAGGCTAAGTACGCTGAATTAGCTGTAGCACTATCATTATAGTATCTATATGGTATTTCGTTGTTCCTCATTATAATACATATGAATTACCATTACTATCAACAACTTTAATTCTATAATCAGCACCTATTGCTACTTCTTCAAAATAAGCACCATGTGTACCTACATACACTCTACCATCTACTCTTCCATCACCACTAATCCAAAAATTAGAAGTTGTTTGTGCTGAACCTGTTCTATTTTGAATATAACCTGTTCCACCTGTTGATGGTGCTGCCCCTAATTTAGTCAACATATTAGCTGCATTAAGATATTTAACAGTCCCAAAATCACTAACTAAAAATTTATTATCAGAATAACTAATCGTGGCATCGTTAATTGGATTTATATATAGACCGTTTGCAAGGTCAACAGACATAATGACTGCACTACCACCACCATCTGATATTCTTACTCCACCTGAGCCACCATCATAATTTAATGATAAAAATCCTGTTCCATTTGCTGATATTCTTAAATCAGTATTTAGAGTATTTTGTTTTATGTACCCACCAACTAATAGATTACTAGTGAAGGTAGCCGCTGTACCACTTAATGCTCCTGTTAAAGTTCCTCCAGATAAGGCTAAGTAAGTAGATGCTGCTGAAGTAGTTGTTAAGTAAGTATTAGTATCTAGGGTGAATGTACCTGCAGCAGTCATCTTAACAAATGATGTAGATACATAACTCAATCCACTCAATGAAGTTAAGTTAGTAGCTAAAGGCTGACCACCTAAACCTGCTAAGGTATAAGTAGGGATATTTAGTACGTTAGTTAATAGTGTAGACGACCCACTTGAACCAGTAGTTGTTAAGCTAGTGATACGATTACTGTAAGCAGTATTCCAACTACTTGCACTCGAAATATAAGTATCGGTAATAACAGAACCATTCCAAGTACCTGATGTAATTGTACCTACAGATGTTAGTGACGATGTAACAACTGAGCTATTTAATACTGTACCTGTTAATGTACTTGCATCTGCTGTTACTGTGATATTAGCGCTCCCATTGAATGCAACTCCATTTATATTTCTTGAAGTCTGTAGTGTTGTTGCTGTTGAAGCATTACCTGTTAGAGTACCAACAAAGCTTGTAGACGTAACTGATGCTAATCCCACTAATGTTGTAGACGTTCCGTTCAGCGCAATTGAAGTAGTTCCAATTGTTGTTGTAGCAGCCACAATATTTCCATTTAATTTTTGTATTGCTTGTAAAATAGTATCTGATGAACTAATCGTACCCGAACCACTTGTATATCCTGTTAACGTTGAAGTAATTGCTCTAGCATTTGTGAAATATAAATTAGTATTTTCTGCTATATCTAGTGTAGTTAATGTTACAGCTCCAATAGCACCATTAACGCTTGTTACTGAATCTGTATTACTTACCTTCTCCCAAACTGTTCCATTATAAATAACCCAATCTCCAATACCAAATGTTATAGCTCCTGTACCTAAATTTTGTGTCCCTGCAACATTAACAATATATAGCCAACCTGTAGTTCCTGTACCGTTTGCAAGAGTTGGTGTATTTGTGTTTGCATTCCAAGAACCTTTGTAAACTAAACCTCCACTTAAACCATTTAATTGATTTTGTAGTTTTCCAAATGCACTAAGTATTGAATCAGATGATGAAATTGTCGACCCCGTAATACTTAGTCCCGTTAATACTTTCCCTATCACTGCACTATTTAATAGTGTAGTTGTTATTGACGTCGTTCCACTCCCCGAAACTTCACCACTTAATGTTATATTTTGATTAGCTGTTAAATATGTGCTTATAGCAACATGACCACCGCCGCCAAGTAAGAAGTATGAATCAGAACTTCCCGCTTTAATTAAAGAAGCTGCTGTAACACTTGAACTAAATGTAGCTGCTCCTGTTGTTTTAACTATATCTAATGAATTAACATTACCCTCAACTCCAATCCTAACACCACCCTTATTTGCATAAAAATGTGAAAAACCCGTTGTTGCGCCATCTGTGTGATACCATCCCGCACTACCATTTGGAAGCGCTCCTGAAATTCCCAAACTAAAACCATAGGTTGATGATGAATTTATAATTCCTTGATAGACATCAAATTTTGTTGATGAAGATGATGGAGCTATTCCAATACCTACTTTATTAAGAGTAGAGTCAACATATAAAGTATTTGTATCTACTATTAAATCAGTAGCTATTGTTACACTACTACTAAAGGTAGCTGTAGTGTCACTATCAATTTGTAATCCACCTACCCATACACCTGAATTATTAACTATACCAATTCTTGCCCATCGTGTAGTCGTAGCATCACTTCTTAATAATTGAACTGCACCACCATACCCGCTATTCCATATTGTTCTTATCGTAGCATTTATAGTCATTGTAATATCTCCACCAACACTAACACTACTACTAAAAGTTGCTGCTCCTGTGGAAGATGAAATCAATAATCTCTGTACACCACCTGCAACAAAGTCAATATCACTAGTTGATAACATTCTAAATGTTGTACCATTATAGATATAACTTTGGGTGCTAAATGTTAAGAATTGGTCTGTTGAACCATTGATATTAATTACTCCTCGTGTAGCTGACGGTGCTATTGCAAATGAGTTTCCACCTGCACTAATACCATTCCCCGCTGTTGTATTTATTAACCCACTAGCAGTTGTATTACCTGCAATACTAATTGTACCTCCACTCTGTGTAATAATACTATTTCCTAAACTATTACTAGCACCAAATAATGCTAATGTTCCTGTTGTTCCTGAAATGCTAGATGATATTGCTGTTACGTTACCATTCAATTTCTGAATAGCTTGAAGAATTGAATCACTTGAAGATACAATACCCGAACCTGAAACATAACCTGACAATACAGAGTTTATCGTTCTTGCTTGCGTAAACCATAAATTAGTTGGACTTCCATCTTCAGCAATATCATCTGTTGTTAAACTTACTACACCCTGATATCCATTTACACTTGTTACTGCATCTGAACCATCTGACTTCTCCCAAACGGCAGAATCATTATAGATAATATAATCACCATTTGTAAGTAATATATTTCCTGAACCAAAATTAAAGTTAGTTGGCGTTGGCGCTCCTGTTACTCTGTACGTCCAACCTGTCGTACTTGTACCATCTGAAAGAGTTGGGGTATTTGTACTTAGGTCCCAAACTCCTTTGTAAATTAGAATTGTAGAGGGTAATTGGGACATTGGGACCTTACCACCTGCATCTAGTGAAGCTAATCCATTAGCAAAACCCCTCTGTAATGTTATTCTAGCATCAGCAGCAGTATTAAAATCGCTAACCTGTGATGCTGTTATTAAGATATTAGATTCTGATACAGAACTTATTCTACCATAACTATCTACAGTTATATCAATAGCTTTATCTGAACCACCATATGTACCAGCAACGCCTGTATATTTTTGAAACCCTTGTTCTATCCAATTTATATCAGTACCTGGTATAGAGGTGTTGGAATTAACTTCAGACCTCCAAATCTTATTTAAGTATGAAACAAATATATTAGTACCATATTCTCCTGCAGCTGCATCTGTAGAATTCCACATTAATATCTTACCACCTACAGATTCTGATAAAAGAACCCAAGTACTTGATATAGTATCATAGTATTTGTGTTTTTTTACCAAAGGAGTCTCATCATACCAGATTAAACTAGTATTTGAAGGAGGGTTAACTCCCTTAAATATTGATGAAACTTGACCTAGATTTATTATTTGTGTAGGCATTTTTACATATTAAAAATCGATTTTATTCGTTCTTATTTTAAAAGAAGAAGTGTTGAAATTAATACTATACCTCCAACTATATATCCAGTAGTTTTCTTCTTTGCTGGCTTTATAGTGTATGTTATAAGTGAATCAGATGAGGAGTATGGATTATGATTTTTAATATCTATAACTGTATACTTTTTACTATACCACTTATCTCTCTTTTGTCTATCAACTATTGTATACTTATTTTTTATTACTAAAGATAGTTTTAAGGATGTATCTACTAGTTTAATGTTAGCCTGGTACCAAATGTTAGAAATGGAAGTATTAAAGTCACAACTATTAGAATCAGTAAACTTGATATTTTTATTAGTATCAATCTTAGTACTTGAATTAAACTGTATAACTGAGTTAGTCTTCTTATCTTTTAGAAGTCTAGCTATCTCTCTATCTTGTTTTTTAGCAAGCTCTAGTAATTCATTTCTACTACCCTCTAGCTTAGTTTTTTCTATGTGGTAGAGTCCTTCTTTATCTCTATAGACTCTTGCTGTATCAGATAGTGCTTTTATTTGATTTGAGACACTTTCAACCTCTCTACTTTTATTACACCCATATTGTAGGCTAAACAAACTTATTACTAAAAGGATTACTCCAATTAGTATAAGTACTATATTCTTTTTCATACTTATCTATTCTTGTAATACTTTAAATTTAAGAAAAATTTTTGTATTTCTCTACTGAGCTCTACCTCTTAAGAAGACTTCATCCCATTTCTGTATAAGATAGTCTCTTTGTCTTTTAGTAAGGTTCTCTTCTCCTAACTTACCAAAAGTTCTAGTTTTAATTGTAGAGTCAAGATTACTTAGAAATGACTCTTTTGTTATAGAGTGTTTGGCAAACTTTTCAGCATCTGAAATTAACAGAGAGTAGATGTCTTTTATTTTCACCTTACTCTTAGGAGTCTTAGTTACAACTATTTTTGGTTTATTAGTTGGACTTTCTTTCTTAATAGTAGCTATCTTCTCTTCATTTATTCTAGAATAGACTTCATCTGGATGCTCTTGTGATATCTCTAGCAAATCTTCATATGAAATATTAGGGTCTATCTTTACTCTTTTATTAGAATAATATCCCCCTAACTTTGACTTAGGAGCATGTGAATAGATTCTCTTGTAAGTATAAGCTTTCTGTATTTCTTTTGTATAGACCTCTCTCTCTTCATTTAGTGAATCAGAATATAGAATACTCTTTACCTTAAAAAAGAATGGCTTAAACTTAATATTACTGTATCTCTGACCTCCCCCTGGTTTTACATATGCTATAGTACAGTGTGGGGTGTAGTCAGGGTAAGAGGTCTTAAACTCAAAATTACTTGTTACTATATTGTTTAGTAGTAGTAGATTATTAGTTATATCCTTAATCTCAAACTTAATAACATCATACTCATCTTTTGAAAAAATAGAGATTCTTTCTGAGTAAATTAATAGAGGAGATGACTCAATAAAGTTAGTAACTAGTTCTGTAAGTAGTTCTTGATTAATATCTTCTCTTATACCATACTGAATAGTTATATGTGGAAGTGTACTATATCCTTTAATATGTGAATCTTCTTGGTCTCTACTATAGAGTATTGATGGAGGTATCAGACTAGTAATAAACTCATCCCAACCTTCTACATCTAACTCAAGCATTAGACAGCCTTCAAATTTATTTGAACTAATTTCAGTTCTCTCTAGTTGTATTGGACTTTCAGATTTTAATAGAGTTGATTCTTCAATTGATTTAGTTAGTCTAGAGTTCTTAAATAGATTGTTTCTTATCCATTCAAATCTATCTAGGTGCTGTAAGATATCAAAAGTTTTATCACGATAAACTCCTTCTACTGCTACTTTTTCACCATCTAGTAGTTTGTCAATCTGTTTTCTATTACATAGATAAGTAGAATAGTATTCAGCAAAAGCCTCTTCTGGATTAGTCTCTGCATATGGAGTGATTAAGGTAAACCTCTGGTCTCTTAAATTACTCTGGTCTTTATAAGTAAAATATCTAGTATAACTTCTTTCATAGAGATTTCTTAAAGGAGTGTCACTATAGTCCCATCCACATAGTTTAGAAAACTCAATAAACTTATGTCTATATAGTGGAATATTAACAGGGACTTCATAGTCTTCATCTGTCTCTTCATCATAGTAGTTTTCTATAACCTCTACTGACTCTAGAAGTCTATCACTCATCTCTCTTAAAACTGAATGTCCTATTTCATGAAATAGAACAGCTTTAAACTCTTCGAGTTGACCTATCTTCTTCTTAGAGAAACTTATATCTAACCCTTCAAACCAACTATCTGATAAAACTACCCCCCCTTTATCTTCTCTATAAAATGCAGCACAGGTATCTTTTGTAAAACCTAATTCACCTTCATTAAAGATTAGAGAAATTTTATTAAAGCTATTGTTAGTGATAATATGTCCAACTGGTAATTCTTTAGAGGCTATCTCTAGATTCTTAACTAGTGGTAAGAGTAGTTTAAAAGGAGTATCACCTACTTCTAGGTTTAGGTTACAGTATGTTTTAATTCTATTTTTTAATAAGTCTACTACTATACTCTTTTCTGAATTTAAAAGTATTAGAGAGTCAAGTTTTTTATAGAAAGCTGTAGTAGAGTCATTAGAGTAGTCTAACACCTCCCTTTCTATCTTACTTCTCCCAACTAGTCTTCTTTGTAAGAAAGTCTTTCCATCTCGTACTACTTTAACAAATTCATAATGTTTCATTTTCTTTCAAAGGTAGAAGGTGTAGAGTAGAGTTTATTTAAAATATTAAAACCAGTAGGTAGGAATTCATCCCCTATACTAAAGAACTTCTTATCCTTTGTTAGAGTACTGAACTCAAACTCAGTTAGCTTTTTGTTAAACTTAATATCATCTAACTGCTCCCCTCTACCTTGTTCACAAATATTACCGTAAAAATTTCTAAGTGAAATATTAGGCGTATCTCTAAACAAATTCATCCATACTAGTAGTTTTTCTGGCTCTATAGTAATAGGAGTATGTATAGCATAATTATTTTCTGTACTATTAAGTCTGAGTAATAGGTCTCTAGTATACTCTTGTAATATACTAAAAATAGTAGACTCTTTATAGGAGTCTACTAAGTACTTTATATCTCTATCGTAGTATAGTGGAAGTTTATCAAAATTAGTTTTTTGTAGTAGAAAGAAGTCATCATTCATTAGGACAAATGACTTTCTATGTAAAGAACAGAAGTGCTTTAGTTTATACCAAGCATTATTTGCTTTTTTATCATATATATCTTTACAAGGAATATGTATAATATTAGAAATAGAACTTGGTCTCTCTCCAACTACATATACATCTCCTACATTCTCTCCATACTTTTCTACAGACCTAAGAGAAAACTTAATTTCTTTATTATCATATAGACTGCCTGTCCCTAATATATATACTAAGTCCATATACTAAGAAGACTTATTATACTAAGTCTACTCCAAGGCCTGAGTTATTATTAACATCAGTATGAGCTACTAAAACTGATGATGAACCAGTACCTTGATAGTTAACTAGAGTTAATTTTAAGTCATTTTCTGTTGCAAAGGTTTTAAAAGCAACTAAGTTATAAGGTAATGACTGGAAGTTAAAAGTTGACTTTTCAAATGCACTTTCCAAGCCTTTAATAGCCATTACTGTAAAGTTTTGTGCATTGTTATTGATTAAGTCTGTTACAAACTCTACATTAACTGTATTGTTTTGGTCAGTGAAAATTAAACTTTTCATATCTAAATATTTTTTATGTTCTTATTCGATTAGTCTTAAAGATAATTATTCTTCTTCTTATTCTAAACTAGACTGTATCTGTATCTCTTGTAAGGAGAGTAGAGTTTCATGTCTAAATTCTTCTACTGCTAGTTTTTCAGCAATATCATCTGGTATCCCTTCTTTTTTAAAAGCTTCACTTTTTAAAAGAAGATACTTTTTTTGTTCTTGAGATAGTAAACTATCTCTTAATTCTTGTGTTAGTTTTGACATAATATAAAACTTTTTATTATTAATAATAACTCTTCGCCTTCTCTATCTTTTGATTTCCCTAAACTAGTATCTCTATTCTGTACTATGTAGTACAACCCATCAATGTTATTTTTATCAGTAGGTTCTACTACATATATTGTTAATAAGCCACTAGAAAAACTACTAACTATACTACCGCCCTCAACGTCGGTTAGATAACCATCAGAATAGACTTGTAATAAGCTCATTATTGTCTAGTTACTATAGCTTCATTTATACCATCTCCAGTTATAGCTAAGTCAATATCTGCAACGTTCTTATTGGTTTTCGTTATTGTTAGTGGCGAACCACTTTCAAGCCCTTGCAATCTGTATATCTCTAATAATTGTGTAGCTTGTTCTGTTGTCAATCCACCTGAACCACCTGCTGTGTTATATGATATTGCTTGTACAGGTTGTTGGTAGTTTACTCTAACAACAAATGAACCATTTGTATTAACGAATGGGTCTCCACCCCCATCAACTACTAAAATACCATCATTGACACTTAATGTATGATTTGATTCTTGAGGTTTTATTTTCCAACCATTTTTCAAAAAGACATATATTGGAATCTTTGTTCCTTGAGAAGAGTCAATATCATCGCCGCCTGTTTGTGTAAATGCAGGTAGAAATCTTGAATTACTACCTGTCAAAAACCAATCAACCCATCTACTCCAAAGGTCTTTCACTGATACAACAGTTGTACCTGCTGTCAGTGAAATAACCTTAGTTTCTCCATTTATTAAAAATCCCATTTTCTATCTACAATTTTAAAAATAGATTAGGCTATGTAAGCTCTATCTGTTTCTGCTGTTAATGTAAATGATATACCTTTACTTCTTGATATAGTACCTGTTACTACAACGGGTTTTGCTGAGCCTGCATTTCCTGCAACTATTGTTACTGCTGCATCAACACCTGCTGACCTACCACCTTGTACGTTACCATCATAATCAAATGTAAAGTCTATGGATGCTCCTGAAATTGTACCTGTAATTGGAGTACCACTATTATCGTTTACCGTAACTGCTGATGCTTCCCCGTAATCATTACTTGCACCTGGTAGTGTTGTAAAATACACTCTATAGTAACCCGTACCACCAAATGTTAATGCACTATTAAAGTTTAATGTACCTGCTGAAGCGTAAGGATATTGTCTCTGTACTGAGTTTTGGTCTAAGAAAACAACTCTGTTTAAGTCAGCAGCAATAACTCCATCAATAAACACACCTTGTGTTGTGTAAAGTGTATCACCGACAAAATAGCAAAGTGAATCTGCTGTCTTACCTGTTACTGAACCTGCACCACCATCAATATCTGTCGCTTGTCTTAATTGATATTGAATCTTAGTATATATTTCCTCTAGCGTTGCTGCTGCTGTTGTATTATCAATTACAATTCTAAATGGATATGAACCACCACCTATTGTCTTACTTTGGTCTGAGCCAAAATATTCAATACCAACTGCTGTGTAAGGAGCATTTGCTGCAACGTTTACATCTGAATCTTGTATCTTAATATCCAATGACGTTGCAGTACCAAAGGCGATTTTATATGCTCCCGTACCTGACTCAAATATATCACCTAACACTTTCGAGTCATAAGTATACTGGTATCTTCTTAAAAAGATTTTAAAAAATGTTCTTGTATCGAAGTTACCATTTGTAGCATCACCATATACTTGTATTGCCTCATTTGGTGCATCATCAAATGTGAAGTTGATTGCTGAACCACCTGTCGCTCTTTGATAATAGAATTGAGTTCCTACGGGTGCATTAGAACCTATAACGACTCCAACGTATTGTCTGTTAAGAACACCTGCATTTGAGTATTCACTCCAACCTGCATCACGAATCATTTGTCTTGTTACATCGTTTGCAGGTTTCCATCCATTGAATGAGCCACCTGGGTCTTGTCCAAAGATGTATTGTCCTGAACGAGCATCGAGTACGTTCATTGGAAATGGATAAGGTTGATATGTAGATGAAGTCCACAAGTCAACAAACTTAGCCCATAATGCGTTTCCCGTTACACCATCTTTAGCGACAAGATTTCCCGCTGCAACCAATGTAAAAGTTTTGTTTGGTAAGTCGAATGTAATCTCTGTGCCTACATTCAGACTATCGGGGTCTGTAATTTTTGCCATTTTATTTTTTTATATTTTTTATTTCAATTTTATACTAAATATGCTCTATCTACTACTTGTGCAATAGGCAGTGATGAATCAGCTAGTCCTATTGATAAACCTCTTACGTAAAGAGGAACATATCCTGCACAAAATACTCCAATATCTATTGACGATGATGCACTATAATTATATACTGCCGTAGAGGTTGCATTTGAATCTATACTATATAGTACAGTTGTTGTTCCTGCTGTATATACAACGATATCACTACCTGCAACTAAACCTGTTAGTGTAAGATTATAAGTTTCTAAAGGATACTGATAAGCTTGCGTTGTTGTTGTTGATGCTGTGATTATATATAGCGATGTTATCGCTGTTGCATTTGTAACTGCTGTTGTTATAACCCACTTCATCTTAAATCCTAAAATAGCGCTTATTCCTGTTTCAGCAAATAGGTTTGCAGCATTCATAGTTTTTAACGTACCATATCCCGCTCCATCATTTTTATCTATTTGATATTCTAATGTATAATTACCTATTGTACCTCCCGCCATTACAGGGGCTGAGTTAGCAAATGAAGAGTGTCCTATAATCCAATCAGGAGTTGTAAATGTTATCTTCTGCCCTATTACAGGCATGTATAGACCTCCTGCTGATGTAAATGCAGGAGTCCCTGAATCAATGGCGTAAATATCTTGAAGAGAAGTCTCTTCGTTCATCATTAAAGCTATTCTACCAACTGTAGCTGATGTAAAGTGGTCTATAAAGTGTGTTCCATAAATAGCTGTTTGAGCAGCATAAGTTGGAGTCATACCAATACCCTTAAATCTACTGTTTAGAACAGGAAATGTTGGTACGTCAGCATAGTCACCAAACACATTTTCAAACGTTAATTTAGTAGATGAGTTATCTACTGTATATAAGTTTGTTCTTGTATTTGAAACATAGCATCTTTGAACTTTAATATCAGATGCAGCTGCACCCGCTGCTATATTTAAAAGATATGCACTTGTATTCACAGTCCCTAATGCTAATGGAGATGCATAAGTACCTATATTTCTTAACTTAATACGAATACAACCTGCCGCTAGTATTGATAATACTCCTAAATATGGATTTACGTTTGCTATACTTGCAAAATTTAGACCATCAAATAATATATCAGAACATACAGTCCCTATTTCCCAAACAAATGAGTTTTGAGCTGCTGTTGTATTTGTCGTTGCTGTAATAACATCTACGTAAGATGTATTTGTAAAGGTTAAGTTTGAACAAGTTGTTAAGAGAAATCTTCCGTTAACTAATTTTGGTGTAGTATACGTACAACTATTTACTCTAGTAAGCGTATAGTTACCACTTGTCGCGTTACCCTTTAGAGCAAGCGATGTACAAGTTTCGTTTACAAATGTGAATCCTGAAATATCTGTTAATGATACAGCATAGTTTCCTGACGCTGCTAATGTAGCTCTTGTAAAGTGACAGTCAGTAAACGTACCTCCTGCAAAACATAGCGCCATCGTAAGAGCTGTATTTGTTTGAGCTGCTGTTTGCCCTACTCCTACCTTAGTCCAAGTCATAGACGTTGCAATCTCTGAAACGTTAATAGCCTCAAGAGTTCCCATGTTAGATAGGTTTACCGAGTATGCTTGAGCAGCAGATAGATACCAAGCCATATTACATTTATCAATATTTATTACCCCTGCACCCGTCGTTGTATAGTCATATCTAGTTGCTAATGTCGCGTTTGGAAGAGCGTTAGCTGTTCTAGCGGCAGTTGTGCAGTTTTCCATAAATATATTCCCAATAACGACCCTAAGACCTGTTACGGGCGTGTAGCCTGCATTGGCAGTACCATTGTGTCCCAATCTTACTACTCCTGCTGTTGTACACCAAACTACCTTAGCACGTATATCTGCCGCAACTGTAGTCTGAGTTCCTGCTGAAGCATAGAATTCAAAATCTCCTGAGCCAACCGACTTCTCTATAAAAACTCCTGCTATATATCTTGTAAGACCTGCTGTAGGTACTTGAAATGTTTGATTTGCAACACCATTTGTTGTACCTAATTCATACCAAGCTCCTAATACGTTATATGTACCTAATCTATTTAGCGTTTGAGTCCCAGCCTCATCACCTACTATCTCTAACCACCCTACAGTATCTACTCCTGTTGCACTAGCCCCTATACCAGTTAAAGCACCTGCGGCAAAGGCGATGGAGTTCCATTGTCTTATCTTTATAAAACCTGATACTGGCATAGCACCTGCTACAGCTGAGTTAGCTGCAGTAACTGCTGTATAGACTCCTATTAATTTACCACTAGCACCGCCTTGAGATATAACAGTTCCAGGAGATGGAACATTTCCAGTACCTGAATTAAACGGTATCAGTCTAACGTATCTACCATCAATATTTAAAACACCACCTAAAGTAGCAGATATTGTAACAGGGCCTAGAGACGATGATGTAGTTTGATTTAACCCAAGTCTACTATCCTGGTCTATTGTCAACGTACCACCGTTAATATTATAAGTATCCCCTCCAACTTTGGTAAGAAGAGCATCTATATTTTGTGCTGTGGTTATTGTATACGTTGCCATTATTAAATAGTCTCAGTAGTTGATATTGTATCTATATTAAGTTCGATAAAGTTATTATCTCTATCGACTATTGGTGTAGCGCCTTCTTCTATTTGAAGAGCTTGCTCATCAGGTATTTCTGTTCTACTTAGATACTCAGTAATAGAGCTATCTGTAGTGGTAATAAATAACCCAGGACTTATAACATATAGATATTGCATTTTGTTATTTAATTGTACCTGTTTTAGGTTTTGCTATTACAGTTTCAATATTAAGATTTCTATCTCTTGATATTTCAAATACCCATTCAGTTGGTTTATTTTTCTGTAAAGTCTTATTTATTTCAATTAACTGTTCTTTGTAACTAGAAGTAAGACTACTACTAATATTAGACTCTAGAAATTCATTTGTCTTACTTATAGTAGAAAAAGCCATCTCTACTAATAGACTATACTTATCATCTTCTTTATTTGAGGAGATAAGTTGTTTTATAGAGTTTGTTAAGTCTATATTTTGTTGACTTATAGATTTTATAAGGTCCATAAGTGGTTGTAGTTCTATGTTTACACTTTTATTAAAAGTATCTAGTTTCTCTAGAGATGTAGAAAGTAACTCTCTATCTATATTATGTGGTGTTTTTAAAGACTCCTGTATCCCTTCTAATAGTGCACCTATTACTTGTATACTATATTCAGTTTTTAGTTCAGATAGATATTTTTGTAAATCTTCTATCTCTGAAACTTCTTTGTTTAGAAAGCTACTATCACCTACGATTGTCATTATATAGAATTAGAAAGTTTAGTTAAAAGGTTATACTGTCTCTTTAGAGAAAAACTAGCTTCTTTAGCTGTCATTTTCTTTAGTGAAACTGTATTGTTATTAAAATCTATTACTTTAAGTGTAACTATTTTATTTTGTAATGATTCATGAAGATTAGATTTGTAAATTTTCAACTTCTCATCTTCAGTAAATTGCTTATAGTTAATATACTTCTCTAACTCATCTACCTCTTCACACTTATTAAGTGTAGTACTATCTCCTATTAAAGAGTATTCTGACTTATTAATATCAGAGAGAGTAGTTATATATCTATCAACTAAATATAATAAATCTTCTTGTAATAGCTGAGGGTTGTTTAAGATTTTTTGAGAGCTACGGTCTATTATATTTACCCTTTTAGAGTCAGAGTTAACTTCTAATAAGTACCCACCCTTCTTTAACTCCTCTTCAATTATAATTACTTCTTCTAGACTAGTATCTTCTTCACTCTTCTTTACCTCTAACTCTTTCTTATACTTTTGCATTAAAGTATCAGACTTGTTATCTTTGTTCTGTATGTAGTATTTAAACTTCTCTAGTCTACTTATCTCTTTCTCTTTCTTAGGACTATCTTCTTTCTTCTCAGTAGTTTTTTTAGTTTCTTTAGGTTCTTCTTCTTCTTGAACATGCTCCTCTTGAGTTCTTCTATGCATCTCCTCATGAGCTATCTTTCTCATTAAAGGCTCTTTGTGTGTAGAGATAGTATTTTCTAGATGTTCTAGAGGAGTATTGGTAGCGTGTTCTCTTAATTGTTCCTCTGTATGTTTTACAGCCTTTATAATACTGTTATACTTTAGTGTATATTCTAAGAACTTCTCTTCATTAATTACTCCATTATCAAATGCTAGTTGTATGTCTTGGTAAGACTTTTCTATATCCTCTATACTCTCTGTAACTAAAAATTCTTTTAGCTTATCTTTTAAGTCTAGTAGGAAGTCAAAGTTGTCTATCTCATCTATATCTATCCACTCATAAGAGATATGCTCCTTATTGTCAAGCATTAATATTTGTTCTTCTTCTTTAACATTTCCAAAGAAGTAATGTATAGTATAATCAGGTTCTTCACTTACATGAAGGTCAGCTAAATTTTCACACTCTAAGTTAGTTTCTTCTAATAACTCTCTAAATGCAGAGAAGATAGGAGATTCACCTGGCTCTAACTTTCCACCTGGTAGACAATATTTACTTGGTTCAAAATCATCTATATCTGACCTCTTTAATATTAAGAACTGCCCTTTGGTATTAAAGACTATACAATCAGTGTAAACTTTTTTATTCTCTACTTCTTCTGACTTGATAATATCTACTTCTTCTTTTGTAGAAAAGTCATCAGCTAACTCATCAAAAGCTTTAGCAAGTTCCTCTGAATGCCAAATCTTTTTCATCTGTGTAAGGATACCTACGTTATCTTTGATGATGTGTGAAGGTACAAGTTGTCCAGCATATAATAGACCGTGAGTCTTCTCAGGTCCTACTACTTTATCAGGTTGCTTAATCTTTATGTGTGCCAAATGGTCACTAGTAAAGTCTTCTATCTCCTGTAAACTGTAACCTTTTTGTGCAAGAAGTTCAAAACCTTCAGATGATATACTATATGTAGGCGTACCGTTTTGTAAAAAATGGTCTGCTCTTATTATAGCTGAGTGTTTAAGTTCTGGGATAGTATGCTTTCCGTTTCTATTTCTTATAGTAAATACAGGTCTAGCTCCTTCTTCTCTACCTTCTTTTAGAGCTCTATTTACCATGTCCTTACCTACTCTTGTAATTTCATGTCCTACACCTTTTGAATTATGTTGTGTGGCATAGTCAGTAAAACAAATTCTATCTAAGTCTCTATAGTTATCTAAAAGATGATTTGTCATCTCACTCTTCTTCATTGAAGTAAATTCATGAGAAGGCTTTTTAAATTGTGATAGTACTTTCTCTGCTGGCTTTGTACCTTCAAAAGAAGTTCTCTGTACATGAGCTAAGTCTTTAGTTTCTAGAAATCTATCTATGTGTTTCTTATGTTGTGTATAGAAACTATAGTATTCAGCAAATGCCTCTTCAGGAGACTTGTGAGCATATTCAGTAATTAAATGTACACTACTATTAGTACCCATTCTCTCTGTATCTTTATCACCATCAGTAGCTCTATATTCACTACCTTGCATATTTGCTTGATTCCAAGCCCAACCGCATTCCTTAGCAAACTTTCTATACTCTATATTGTTCTTCCTACCATATTTTTGTGTAACTGAATGGCCTATTTCATGGATAATAACAGAGGCAAATACCTTACCATCATCAAGTGATGTCATCTCCTGTGCATAGTCACAGGCATTTTGTGAAAAGTAGATGTTTTTTTCAGAGAAGTTATAGTGTGCAAATCCACTACTAGAATTAAAGGCATCCTCTTTTTCAAAATTATTTAGTGTTCTATTAGTTAGACAGTGTCCAGATGGAAGATAGAGAAAAACTTCTTCTAAGCCTTTCAAGCCAGGAGTATCTGAAACATTCCAGTTACCTACTAAGTTTTTACTATAGAGTTCATTAAAACGTATTTGCAAAGGTATTTGTATATCCCCCACCTCTCTTGAACTAATATTTTTAGCAAGTCTTTTTAGACTATTTTCTCCATAGTCCTTGAACTCTCTTCCAGTTATCTCATCCTTATAAGATACTTCTGGATAGTCTGTCTCCTCATTAGTTATCCCTACAAGTGTAACATCATTATACTTATTTCTAGTATCTGGTACTTGCTTCCCTATATAAGAGTGTACATCTACCTGGTCTAGTCCAAGTTTATCTATAGAATCATAAAACTCCTCTATTGGTGCTGTGATTTCACAACCCAATTGTTTCTTAAAGTTCTCTAACTCCTCTATCTTAATTCTATCACTATATTTATTGATGTAGTTATTAAACTGTTCTAGGAACTTCTTCTTGAAAGATGTTTTTATACCCCAGTTATCTTTAAATACTGTATCAATTTCATTTATAGAGTCTTTCATTACAGACTTCTTAATTGAAAGAGACTCGTAGTTATTTAAGAAAGTTTCTCTTATTGATTTATTTTTTTGATAAACTTCCTTCTCTTCCCCTTCAAAATTCTCTCCTTTACTAAGTAGGTCTCTTATCTTTGTTAGCATTCCTCTTAACTCATATATATCAGCTTCATTATACTCTGAGTTAATGTAACGGCTTCTAGCCTTTACTCTTGCTTTTATCTCTTTTATTTCATCAGAAGTAAGGACTATATTAGTATAGTCTCCACCCTTACTTTCATTTTCACTTAATAGAGCGTCTAGTTGTTGTTCTTTTAGGTTTATCTTGTCAGAAGAAAATCTCTTTGTAACTTCATTTCTAAATGAATACTTTTCATTTCCAAACCAACCTTCATACTGTTTAATAACACCAGGACTGTATTTATTCCCTGCTGTACTTACAAAGTCTTGTAGCTCTTTATCTAACCACAACCCACCTTCTACTGGCTCCTTAAACCTATCTATCTCTCTTGCAATATTATCTAGGTCTTTTAAAGCCCCTATTATAGAGTCAGGTAGTGCTGGAACTGTCATCCATGGACTGTGAACGTTATCAAACACAGAGTTATCATGTGTCTTAATAACTTCTCCAGAAGTCCAATTACGAATAGTACCTACAGGGCATTTTTTTGGACGCTTATCTCCTAACATTATTTCTTATCTTTAGTAACACTACTTCTACTGTGTCTTGTTTTGATTTCTTCTGCTAATTGTCTAGAGAAGTCACTATATCCTTTTTGAGCTATAATAGAGTCAGCATATTTAGTTGCTAACTCCTCATCACTAAACTTATCGAATGTATTTCCTGTTGTCTTTGCCATTGTTATGCGTTTAATATTTGTTTGTTTGCCTGTGTTAAGAATTCTTTTTTATCTAGCTTACCTTTAAGTGATAGGTTATATGCTATACCCATCAACTCTCCTAACTTACGAGCGTTAACTTTATCAAGTGCTATGAAGTTTTTGTTTTCTTTCATGTAGTCAATAGCCATCTGTCTATCTTCCTTAGAGAATAGAATAGCCTCCCCCTTCTTATCGTAACGTTTCATTTTTGGTGCAATTGACTCTAACTTAGCTAAAGTTTGTTCTTTACTCATTGTTAAGTCAAGTGCTGTTGAACGTGAGTCAATAATTGGTTGTGGTAACTCTGATGACTTTAAGTTTGAAATAAATACTATCTGCCCTCTAAAGTCAAATGATGAAGGTGCTTTGTACTTTTCCTCTCCACCTAAATCTGAACTTCTTGCTGATGGGAAACCTACTTGTCTTCTTCTACCTGTATCTAAGGCACCTTTCATAAGGTTCTGTCCGTCATCATTACCTGATTTCCAAACACTATCACAGTCATCAAATACTATAATCTTACCATTATGCTTATGCATCATATTATACATATATGAATTATCAGCAGAACCCTTTATAACAACTACATCGTAGTCATCAGGTGTTAAGTGTATCTCTGGGTCATATTCTCTTAAACCTAAACCTGGATTCTCTGTATCATCTGTTGGGTTAAAGAATGTACTTTCTAGTGTATAAGATTTACCTATACCACCCTTTCCGTAAACTATAATAGATGAAGGGTCACCTGTTGTAACAAGTCTTTCTAGATTGTCTTTATATAACTCCCATCCCTTCTCTGCTCTCATGAAAGAATACTCCTGCTCTGTACCTTCAAACCCCTCCTTATCTCTTTCAACAAGTTGTTTTCTTTGGTGAGCTACGAATCTTTCAAAATCCCCTTTACTTAATTTTTCTTCTGCCTCATCAATATCTTGAACATGCTTTATAGCATCTTCAAAAGACATCTTTCCATTCTTTAATACTGGACTCTTACTCTCTCCTCCATCTGAAGAGCCTGTCTCTGTACTAGAGCCACTATTTGAATCATCTGTTTGTCTTAGTTTATCATGTTCATCTTTAAAATCCTTACCCTTTACTCCAGCTGTATATAGAGTCTCATAGGCTTGTGCATGTGTAACTCCAGCTAACTTTTGTAATGTAGGACTATCATATATCCCTAGACCAACTAGTCTGTTTAACTTTGTAGTAGAAGATTCATTAGAGTTAGTAACGTTTTGTATCTTCTCTTCATGTGAAGCGCCTTCTATTTTAGAGTGATGATTATCTCCTTGGAATTTTTTATGTGAATGTTCGTGAGGATTATCATGGTCATTACCTTTCCATCTAATTGCCCAAGTTGTTGTACCATCCTTATGTTTTACTTGAACTTTTTGAGCCATTAAACTACTTCTTACTGGACTACCTCCTTTTATTAAGATATCTTCCTCATTAAGTACTCCATTGTATGATAATATATCAAAAGACTTATTTAATAAGAACTCTTGTTCAGACTTCTCCAAGTCAATATCTTCAGATTTTTTAGTTTCTTCTGCCTTCTTATCCATCTTAGCATTCATTGCTTGAGAATGAAGTTGAGCCATTGAAGAATGGTGTTGAGATTTGTCAGAATGTATCTTCTTACTTCTATTTGCTAAATCATGGTCTTCTTCTCTATATTTTGAATTATCATATTTACTTGCTTCCTCTGAATGCTTCTTAGACTCTTTCATATGATGAGTTACAGCATCTGAATGGTCTTCAGCTGTATAGTGTTGAGTATGTTCTTGTTCATGTTTTTCGTAGATTGGTTTACCAGACTTTGTATGTCCTATTACTTTACCTCCACGGGAGCCTTCAGATTTCTCTATAGTAGTGTTATTTTTAGGAAGTATGCCGTAAGATTTTAAGATTCTATCAGCTATTACCTTTCTACTGTTTTCCATAATTATTAATGTCTTATATTATTTTAAATTTAAGAATTTTTCTTCAAAGTTTCTTCTAGACCCAAGCTTCTCTGTCGCCTATCATAACTCTTATTTTCTTTCGTTCTACTTTAGGTTTCCAATTTGGGTCAACGATATCAAAATGTTTAGTTTTAGGGTTATAGATATACCCTACTGGTACTTCGGCTAATTCGCAACGACAGTAGACGTGTAAAGGGTCAATAGTTGCTAACCAATCTACTGCCTTTCTACCTATATTACTTCCGTTCTGTATTAATTCACTTATCTTAAATACTTTTGGACTCCCATCTTTATTTAGATAAGCTTCTTGGCAATGTTTACAAGCTTTTTCATATACTACTTTATATACTAAAGTATCTTCTCCATTTTTTAATGCTTGTTCACATTTTCCTTGTTCAAAAGCAAGTTGTGAGTTGTATTGTACTATTCTATCAAAATCTCTACTCCAGTCACCTGTTTTTTCTACTATCTTATGTGATATTTCAGAGACTGTCTTCTTATCTCTAACTCCCTCTAATAATTCTTCTCTTAGAAACTCTTCTTGAGTTTTTCTATCTGTATCAACTAGTACTTGATTTACATCTTTGAATATTCTACTCTCTAAACTCTTAATAGAAGTGTAGACTTGTCTTTTGATATTATCAAGTGCATTTCTTGTCCTTACAGATAGTGGAATATACCTCCCACTACTAATATAAGATTTTAGTTCTGGATATGTAACTTTCTTTAGTTGGTCTTGTAAGGCGTCAGATAGTAAACCTAATTGTAATGAGTTTAACAAAGTATCTTTCTGTATCTGGTATAGTTTAGTATAGTCTATACCAAATCTTGTTAGAACCCTTTTATCTTGCTTAGATAGGTATTCTAAACCTAATTGTCTCCCTATAAATATGAGATGGTTTTTCTCTATTATTGAAAGTAGTTCTTGTACCTCATCGATTGTAAGTTTCATATAGTTAATTCCAACTAGTTACAACTTCTAGGTCAGAAATATAATGTTCAACTGTACTTCCGTCCCATTTTTTTATAGATGCATAGTTACCATCTATTGATTGTACTTCTCCTCCAGTAGCTTCTCCCAAGTTATTATTAAAACGTACTTTAGTACCAACTTTTATCTTATCTTCATCACCCTCTAACTCCTTCTGAATCTCTTCTCTTGTAATTCTCTTAAGTTCATCATCCTCAGTAATCTCTTCTTTCTTAATATCCTTAGTTGCCTGTGATTGTAACCTAGCTACTTCTGTTTCATCTATCTCATCTGAAACTTCTGTTTTTGGTTTAGATAGTAATCCAGAACCAAGTTCTGTTAACTTAATTATCTCATCACCATTTACTGAATCTGTATACTTTACTAAACCTCTATCTCTTAACTCATCGTACTTGTTCATTAAGTATCTTGGAGTGAAGGAGGTAGGGGTTTCATCTTGTCTAACTCTATTCATCAACTTTCTATCTTCTTCAGATAGTTTAATAGATTGTTTTACAGGTTCAGAAGAAGTATATTCAAAAACATTTGTATCGTATAGACCTATTGTACCATCTGAGAATCTTACACTAGTAACGTTAGTATGTTTATCAGTATGTATTACTTTACCATACTCTCCACGTTTATCATATGGGTCAGTAGTTAGAGTATTAGGTATCTTAACTTGTTGTCCTACTACAACATTACCCTCCCCCTCAAATGGTGAAGTTTCTTCTACTTGAGTTCCTATGTGGTAGTTAGCCACATGTTCTGCACCTATCCCTGTTGAGTGTTCTGAAACCTCATGTACTTCTGATGGGTGATAGTTTTCTCTAAACTCACTATGTGGAAGTTTATGATTAGTTACATAGTTCCCTTCTACATCGTGTACATCAAAGTGTACATTCTTAGAGTCTACTCTATTAACCTTAACCATATGGTCACCAGTTTTTGAATGGTGAGTGTCTCTAACCTCCTCCCAAGAATCTCCTTTTCCAGACTTTCTATATTTCTTTCCATCCCAGGTTCTAATCTCCCCTATCATAGCTCTCTTCCCACCTTTTTCAAATAGGTCAGCTACTTCTGTACTGTTAAGAGACTTTTGTATAAGCTCCCCTTCTGTTAAATAAGAGTTAATTAAGTGTTCTGCTCTTTTCTTATGAATTTGTTCCATCTTTGGTTATTGATAATAAATATTTTGTAGACTCAAGTACTATGTCTTTTAGTGTACTTTGATAGTCTTCTATCATTTGTTGTTCGTTTTCTTCTAATACCTTATAGTTAATAGGGTCTTTGTGAGTGACCTTTAACTTAGTTCTCTTAGTTCTAAGGATAGAGTTGTGTACTTTGGCCTTGTATATCCAGTCTCCCTTCTCTCCCTTAGTATAGATAAAGTTACCTACCTCTACTAACATTCTTTACTTAACTATATTCTTTATTTTATTAACACTTATTCTAGTTAAGTCTACAGCTGAATAGTCTTGTAAAGACTTGTCAAAATAATCTATAACTAAGAATAGTAATCTCTCTCTACTCTCTGTAATTAAAAAGCATTCACAGTACTCTATACCTTGGTGTAGGAATAGTGGCTTTAGAAGTCCATCATCTTTTAGTCCCTCTACATCAAATCTAACACTCCCATGACTGTATACATCTAGGATGATTTGTTGATATTCTGCATCAAGTGCTTGTTTATCCCATGACCATTTCCACTTTACTGGCATTACTATAGAGGCATATAGACCTTTACCAGGTCTAGGAACTCCACCTCCATTAGTAGTCTCCATTAATACTGCTTTCTTCACACCTGGGAGTGCTTCAAAGGAGTCTAGTATCTCTGCCAACTTAATGTTCTTTTCTAATGCATTCTTCATCTCAGTCTTATTACCAAGAATTCTAGGGATTTCATACTTTACCCAATTTTGTACAATTGGAGATGCCATTGCTATTAGTGCAACTACTATAGTGCCTATAGTACTAACTAACGATATGATTACTTGTTCACTTATCATTTCTAATTATGTTGTAGGGGCTGTTAATAATTTACCGATATCGTTTTGTATAGATTTTATAAATGGATTCTCTTCCTCTTCTGACTGTATAAATGGATTAGACTGGTCTACTCCTTCTTCTCCATCCTGTCCCCCCTCCCCCTCTCCAGGCATACCAGGTTGTTGTTGTGACATCATCATTTGGAAATAGATTGGATTCAAGACTATATCTCCACCATCTATTTTAGGTAGGTTTCTCTCTGCTCTAATTTCATTAAGTGTTCTAAAGTTACCTAACTCCTTAATATGGTTATCAAGTTCTTCTTGGTATGACATTTCATCGTCTACTCCAACAAAAACTAATTCAAACTTAGGGTCTATCTGCCATATGATATACTTATTCAACCAATACTGGTATTGTTTTAAGAGTGGTTTTAATCCTTTATCTTTTGAATATTTTAATCTAGCTTCATTATTTCCTTCAAACATTGGTTTGTTATCAACACTACCAGACATTGGGAATCCAATTTCTGAAGGGTCAATCTTATACAATGCACAACATATCTTAATTAAGAATTCTTGGAATTTAGAAAACTCCATATCTTTATTGGGAACGTGAGTTGGGATGAAGTCTATTTTATCAGCATTAATGATAGGTACTTTGTGTGCATTCATTACACCTGATACCTGTGCCATCCATTGTCTTCTAAAGTCCTGAATAGTATTTTCATTAATATTTCCAGAGTATCTTAGGATACCTTTTGGTGAAGAACCTACTTTAAAGAAATTTGAATTGTATGAGTCAGCGTTTAGTAGAGAGGTGATTACTTGAATCATATCTTCTAACTCTCCCTTACCATACCCATTTATATGAATATCAGTTGATGGGTTTCTTATACCAAAACATAAGTCCCATGGATAAAACTCTTGCTTTATCTTCCCATCAATAATTTGTACATAAGATGGAGCATAGCCTTTTATTAATACTTCACTCTTCTTATAGTCATCATCATCATATGAATCAGCTATTCTAAAGGTAGCAGCATCAGTTGCTAGGAATTCATATAACTCTCCCTTATTAGTTCTTACTACCTCAAAGGTGCCTTGGTCTAATACTAAACTATCTTGTATGAATTTCCTAGAAAAAGTATCAAAAGTGTCAGCATGCCATAGACTCTCTTCTTTACCACAGTTAAGAATAAACATAGTTAACATCTCTACTGTCTTTTCTTCTGCCTTAGTAAGTTTCTTTACTTTTTGACTTGGGACTGTTTCTCTTTTTCTAATAATAAAACCAGAACTATACTTATTTCTCTGTGGAGAGCAAAAGGCTGAAACCTGCTCTTTTCTTGTTTCTATAATTGACTTAACAATATGTACTCTAGACATTGCTCTAAGTACATCGTATGAAATATTATAAGGCTTATCTTTATATCCAAAAGATGAGTTTAGGTCCAGTGGGTCTATTAAAACAGACTTTACATTATTCTGTCTATCTCTAGCTTCTATATTTTTTACGTATGTTTGTGCTTTGTAGATTTGGTCAATATCCTCCGACTGGAAAGCCTTAGTAATAGCTAACTGCTCTTTTATCTTAAGCTTCTCCTTTTCTTCTATTACACTTTGTAGAGAAATGTTATCTTGACTCATTTACTTTTAGTAATTTATTCTTATAAAGATAAGAAAAAATTATAACTTATCATAAAACCAAAAAACCCTACATCTCTGTAAGGTCTTTTAATTAAGTATATTTTATGTTCTAGTTCTTAACTAACTTGTCTGCAGCATAACTAGCAGCTAATGCATAGGGTTTTGCTCTACATTCAAATCCCATTCCCTTAACCCAACCAAGTGCTGAAGCTAATACATCGTTACTCTTATAATCTGGGTCTGGGTTTAAGTCTATGTCAATTGTCATTGGCATATCTAAACCACCTTCTCTAAGTATAGCTCCGATATCTAAAGAATACTCTACTTCTTTTAACAATCTAGTGAATCTATCTCTGATTCTATCTTCTGTTTTCTTACAGTAGATTACTTTTGCTCCTTTGTTTGAATAGTGTAACACTATCACCATAGCAAAGTCAGTTGATTGTCTTCTTTGTTGTGAGTCCGTACCTATGTAAATCTTAGTGCCAGGTTTTTCTTTTAAGTAGTTCTTTACAAAACTTATTAAATCTACTACTTTGTGTGTACTAAGGTCTTTCCATTGCATGAGGTCCTCTCTTTCTTTCTAAGTGTTTGTTAAATTTAAAGAATATTTATTCATTTTCTGTTATTTATTTTAGTTTGTACCCTAGGTGGGATTCGAACCCACAGTGTGAACCTATCAGTACTAGTTCCTAAGACTAGCGCGTCTCAACCATTTCGCCACTAAGGCATATTCTATTTCTGTACCCCAGAAGGGAGTTGAACCCTTAACATTTAAGATGACGGTTTAAACGCCACGCGTATTTCCAGTTTCGCCACTGGGGCATATATTGTATTCCGTATGGGATTCGAACCCATGAGTCTCTTCCGAAACATCAGAATGAAAATCTGACGACCTAGACCGCTAGTCGAACGGAACATTTAATATTGATTCAGTTTCTTTGGTATGAATCTCTACACTCTCTGTAACCAACTACTTTTCAAGTAAAGTAATAAACTATGTGGGAATACAAGGACTTGAACCTCAATTAGCGGTTTTACAGACCGAATGCTTACCAATTAGCGATGATACTCCCATATCTACTGTTGACCCTATCAGGATTGAACTGATGACCTTCTCATTATGAGTGAGTTACTCTGACCAACTGAGCTAAGGGTCAATATTTATTGCGGAAGGTAGAGGATTCGAACCTCTGTAGGTGTTACCCTAGTCTCTGTTTAGCAAACAGGCACATTTCCACTCTGTCAATCTTCCAAAGTCACCGTTGACTTCATAAAGGTTCAATTTCAATAAGTACACGGTCTCACATTACTTATCTACTTCTTTACTTTTAATTTGGTGGGGAAGGCCTTTCGGCAAACGTTAATTTTACAGATTAATTGCGAAGTAACTTTGTCTATTACTACCATCTCTGGAGAATGCTTGTCAAAGTATTTTTGTTTTGCATTCTTCCCCATATTGCGGAAGTAGCAGGAGTCCAACCTGCACGAGCCATCCTATGTACTCCTAGCGCTTTTCAAGAGCGTGTACCTCTGTCTACTGGGTACTTCCAAATTCATTAAATTTCAAATAACTATAAAATAAAAAACCTCCTAAAGTTTTTACACTTAGGAGGTTTTTTATAATTTCTTAACTTACAATCTAGCTAGAAACAATACTACCCTCCTTAGGACCCTCATATAAGGATTCTATTGAACTTAGAAGATATGTACTTATTCTTTTCATTTTGTTTATTAATTTGTAGCGGGAACAGGACTTGAACCTGTGACCTTTGGATTATGAGTCCAACGAGCTACCGACTGCTCTATCCCGCGATGTTTTTATTATGACCTAAAACTATAAAATAGTTTTCTATTATACAACTATAAAATAAAATAAGTTAAAGAAAGCTTGTAAAAGTGTATTTTGTTGAAAAATACAGGAATTGAACCTGTGACATTCTGTTTTTAAGACAAACGCTCTACCAACTGAGCTATTTTTTCGAAGTAACTCTTACGATTACTATTAACTTATTTTATTTCAAATAACTAAAAAGTGAAAGAAAGTCCGAGTAAGAGATTTTTAGCGCTCTACCAGCTGAGCTAACAGCCCCTAAGGACTGTATGGGACTCGAACCCATGACCTCTCGTTTAACAGACGAAGTAACTTACTACATTACTATTCACATTTTGTAGGAGTGAGATGATTCGATAATCCATTCTAGTTACCTAGAGTCTTACTTAGACGACACTCCTATATTTAAAGAACTATAAAAAGTAGAGAATATTTGAGTTTGGTGTTAAGTTATATTTATAAGCCAAATTTACGAAGTAACCAAAACTACTTACTACTACATTTTGTGGAGGATTATGTATCGAAACACTTAGTCTACTCTTTCGAGTTACTATCCTCCAGTTGTTTAATAACTAAAATTACTATAATCTTTGTTACTAAACAACTTTATTTTAAATTAAATTTTGATTTTCTCAATTTCTTCCACTAGAGCTTTGTACCCTACTGAATTTGCTGAGATGATATCAAAGATTTTATCACTCCAACCAGATATTTGTGTCACTTTTAATGACTTATCAAATACTGATGTTCCACTTGTTTGTTTTATATCAACACTAACTGTGTTACATTGTGGATTTATTTTTCTAAACTCATTGAATAGTGTTTGGAAAGAACCTAGTTCAGCTCTTGAAGTATTATCCCATCCACCTCTACCCCCACTACCTATAACCATATCTGAGAAGATTATTAAGTTATCAACTCTCTTCTTTTCTTTGATTACTTCTGATAGAAAGATATAAAGTCCATTCTCTGTAGCACCTCCACATTGTGACCCTTTATCAAATGATAATCTATTGAACTCTAATACTCCCTTGTTTCTATCAACTGGTATATTAACTAATCTATCTCCGAATAGTCCAATATATACGTTATCTTGTCTGTAAGCTAACATTGAACCGAATAAGTTCCCAATCATTGCTGTAGTAACTCTAGAAAATGCAGATACCTTTGATGAACCACCTCCATCTCCTCTTACAGAACCTGAGTGGTCAATTAGGATTGCAGTGTTACCTACAAGTCCTGGTATATTAGCAATAGAATACTCTAATGCCTTTTCTAAAGATGAAAGTACTAGAGTTTTAAGTTCTGAGAATCTTTCTCTTGTTACTTTACTTGGTACTATCTCTGATTCAAAAACTATTGTAGATGTTGATTTGTTTTTAGATTCTGAATAAGTACAAGCTTCAATCTCTGTATATGCTGAGGCAAATCTAAAAGGTAGTAGTCTTGATTTTAAGATTGTCTCTTTTTTAGTTAGTTGTCTACAAGCTTCTTCAACTGATTCTGGAGCTATTTCTAAGATGTTTCTTAAGTTTCTTAGTAAGTTAAAGATAGGCATACCCTTATCATTACCTAGTACCGATACTATAGCTTCTTCTTTAGCCTTTTCAACTGCAGCTACTCCACCTTCTACCTTACCAGCCTTTGATAAAGTTTTTTCTAGAATCTTTGAACTGTATAATCCTTCTAAAGATTCTCCTTTTAAAAGTCTTTTGTAAGCTTCTGAGTTTACTTGTGATGGTGCAGGTCTAAATAGATTTACTAAATCTACTAATGTAATACCTCTACCCTTCATCTTATACTTATCAATTAAGTATGGGTCCATTGATTCAAGTTTCTTTCTAAATGCTTTCTTAATAGCATTTGGAATTTTCTTGTTTGGTTCTCCTTTTACTACTCCATTTTTGTGGAAATAATAAGCTAAGATTTCAGACATATCATCAGGTCTGATTAAGACTCTTGAATAGAATCTTCTAGCCCATTCTTGTCCAGAAATTTTTGGTGCTAATTCTCCAGCTAATAGATGAGAAATACTTCTCATATTAGCTTCGTCTCTTAAATAGATTGTTAATTTAGCAGTAAATAAAGGGTCTACTTGTTCAAGTGCTTTCTTTACTCTTGATACTACTTCCTTTTCAGTTTCGTAATATGAGTTACTTAAGAAAGTAGTTAAGCATGTTGATACTAACTCTTCTTTTGGTGCTAATTGATAGGCTCTTTCACCCATTTCATTAGTAGTTGTAGTTGGTACTACAGACTTTTCTTTTGTGTTAAACTTTGACATCGTTTTCTTACTATTTAATTTTTAATTAAAAGATATTTACAATTTTATTATACCCTAAAAGTAATTAAGATATATGAAATAAAAGAATTTATTTTAAAATTCTTGGAGCAGGTAGTGGGATTCGAACCCACGATGTGACTTTATCTGACTAGCTTGGAAGGCTAGGGCAATCGACCAACTATGCGACACCTGCTTGCTTTATACTATCTATTATCTTATAGATATCTTCATTACATTTACCAGAAACTAATGGCTTAGACCAAAATCTAACTAGTTTGTAATGTTGTCTTATTATTTTAGTTCTCTTTATTTCAACTTCTGATTCTAAATCATGCCATTGTTCTCCATCTATTTCTATACAAAGTTTTAAACTTGGAATATAAAAATCTACAAAACACTTTCTATCTTCTCCTCTTATACAAAATTGCTGTATAAAATCTAGTTCTTTAATAAACCCTTCTTTTTCTAAAAAGACTCTAAAGTATTGTTCTGGGTAGGTTTCTTTTATTTGTGCACATCTTCTATTTGGGTGCTTATCTGGTTCTAGTGAAAACCTACTACTAGCTAACTTAGACATTTTAGATTTAAAATCCTTACAACTATTTTTACATCTTTTAGAACAATATTTTAAATTTCCTTCCCCATCCCATTTAGAAACAAATAACTTACTACACTCTATATTCTTACAATTAAAATAATAAATCTTACTACTATCGACATATTGTGATTTACTATATAGAGTACTTACTAATGTCTCTCTTCTTTTTTTATTTAATTCTACTCCCTTTTGGTCATGTTTATTAGAACAATTTTGACTACAGTGCTTTTTATAGTCAGATTTTTCAAACTGCTCTTTTGTTATATTTACAGTATATTCTTTTGTACAACTTTTACAATTTAAAACATATTCTCTAACCTTTCTCCTTCTTTTACCATTCTCTCTTAAAGTCTCTCTAGTCTTTATTAGATTAGGGTTTTTCTCACAACGACTTACATGTCTAGCAAATTGTTGT
Source organism: Chlorellidium tetrabotrys (assembly GCA_032273165.1). NCBI lineage: Eukaryota > Xanthophyceae > Mischococcales > Botryochloridaceae > Chlorellidium > Chlorellidium tetrabotrys. The sequence goes on along the minus strand of JAUKPS010100155.1, from coordinate 1,615 downwards.
ATTTTTTCATAGTCAACTTCTATATTACAATACTTACATGTTTTTAACATTCTATAAATATAAGAACTATTATGCAGTATTTCAAAATTGAAACATAAAACTGTACCTCCACTGGGACTCAAACCCAGAACCCACTGGTTAAGAGCCAGTTACTCTATCAATTGAGCTATGAAGGTATATGTAGGAGATGAGGATTCCGAGACCTCGACCTTTGGTATGTAAAACCACTGCTCTGCCGCTGAGCTAATCTCCTAAGTTAAGTTGTCATACCTGGACTCGAACCTGGAACCTTTCACGTATCAGGCGAATGCTCTAACCATTGAGCTATATGACAATATGTGGATACATACGGGCTTCGAACCCGTGATTCAAGATTGCAAATCTAGTGTGATAGCCAGCTTCACCAATGACCCAGTTTTTAATTTCACTCTCGAATGTTGTGAGTAAGGTTAACAGATTTCGCATCGGAAATCTTTTCTACCTCTGTTGGTCTACCGAAAGGGTTGGAATCTTTGGTGCCTTACTCAGCCATCGTCTTTTCAACATTCATTTTTTGAGGTCAAAGTGAGATTCGAACTCACGTGTTTAGTCTATCGGTTTTGCAGACCGACCCCTTCAACCACTCGGGCATTTGACCAGTTATTTATTGTACGGATAGAGGATTCCGAGACCTCGACTTTCTGATTATGATTCAGATGTTCTACCGCTGAACTATATCCGTATTTCTGTACCCCTAGAAGGATTCAAACCTTCACTCATTTCCTTAGAAGGGACTCGCATTATTCAGTTATGCTATAGGGGCAGATTTATATGTATTTACATATAAAGGTTACCAATTACACCCTATTCAGACTTTTATCTATAAAATGCATGACATTTTCATTTTTAACAGTGACACGTGATTCATTCTAAGTACACAACGCAAAGTAGGCTGTTACTTACTGAGCCAACACAACATCACCGTTTATTCTCCTCCCTGTCATAACATGGAGAATGTGCTTATGAAAAGGTATAAGTTGAGATCTCTCACCTGAGAAGACATCAAAGCCAGTCTGTCTGTATTCTGCCGGGTATCCGTTAGAGGTGTAGCTGACGATCATACTGGTCTTTCCAACGGCTCCGTCTCCGACCAGCATACAGCTGATCACGCCGGGCTCCAGCTCATCCTCCCGGGTCAGCCCGCAAGCGGAAGGCACTCGGGACTCTTGGTAAAAGTAATCCATGTGAGGTGGCATGACGAGGCGAACATGAAACGTCTGACTAGCGCGCTCTCCTCCCGTCTACTCTGTGTGGGACTAGATAGTGAGAGTCAACTAAGCAGTCTCCGTCTCACATGCTGCGGGGACGACTTGTCCTGCTCTGAGGTGTGGGGTGGATGTGTGGGGGTGGAGTATTTCTATGTTCACGTTTGTGCAGGTTGTGATTTGCATAGACACGCCCACTGACAGAAGAATAACAACAGCTTTCTCTCAGCTTTTCTCTCTATTAGCTAGATATATAGATTAGCTTGTTTTAATAAAGCCCATATATAATAGACATTCATTGTGGAGAAAATATTATATACATATTCTTTGCCGTCTGTAACTTAAAAATGAAAATTTTCCGATACTTAAAA